>JALIZF010001090.1:0-145411 GCA_029948255.1 Telmatactis stephensoni
ACTGACTTGACTGACGGACTGAATGACTGACTGACTGACTGACTGACTGACTGACTGACTGACTGACTGACTGACTGACTGACTGACTGACTGACTGACTGACTGACTGACTGACTGACTGACTGACTGACTGACTGACTGACTGACTGACTGACTGACTGACTGACTGACTGAGCTGACTGACTGACTGACTGACTGACTGACTGACTGACTGACTGACTGACTGACTGACTGACTGACTGACATGACTGACTGACTGACTGACTGACTGACTGACTGACTGACTGTGACTGACTGACTGACTGACTGACTGACTGACTGACTGACGGACTGACTGAACTGACTGACTGACTGACTGACTGACTGACTGACTGACTGACTGACTGACTGACTGACTGACTGACTGACTGACTGACTGACTGACTGACTGACTGACTGACTGACTGACTGACTGACTGACTGGCTGGCTGGCTGGCTGACTGGCTGACTGGCTGACTGGCTGACTGGCTGGCTGACTGACTGATTGACTGACTGACTGACTGGCTGATCGACTGACTGAGACTGACTGACTGGTTGACTGCATCCAAAGCGCCATAGATCATTGAACAACTATACGTGTTTATTTACCCTATAGCGATGGAGTCTCCTATGACCAAACAATTCTTGAACATCGGATTGGGTTTCAAAGGTGGACCAGGCGCGCAAATTCGTGAAGATGAGTGTTCTTCAAACTTTGCTTTTGTCCCCAAACTACAAGAACGAAAATAAGCTAGAACATTTTCCTATAAAATAATGATAAACTATGCGTGTGATCTTACTCTGAAGAAGGTGATGTGACTATTTGAGGTTGTGCCTCAGGAAACTGCCCCGTTTGAATCAGTTTAGATTTGGGGCGTGGCTGTGTCGGTTGAGTGAAATACGGCTGAGGTGCGGGCTGTGACTGATCGGAATACGGCAGGGCAGGCTCCTGAGGAATGTTGGCTGCAGGCGGTGGCGCAGCCGGCTGTGCAGGCGGTGGCGCAGCCGGCTGATATAACGAAGATTGTTGCATTTGGTAAGGTGTTTGCGTTGTGGTAGCCACCTCTGGGTACTGCTCCATTGCTGGTTGTGCTGGCGGCATGTAAGGTTGTTGGTATTCCTGTGGCATTAGAGGTGTTTGCATGGCTGAGGTCATGGGGTAGGTTGGGTCTGTTTGGTAGAGGCCATTTCCCAGGCTCTCTGAGGTAGTTATTGGTGTTTCAATAGGAGTTTCGGATGGCATAATACCAGGTGTGTTTTCAATAGCTTCTTGGTAATCTTGGTAATAATATCTCTGAAAAATATTAACAAATCCCATCAAGTTGCCATACGTAGATTCATTCCCGTGGGAGGGAGGGGGAGGGGGAAGATAAGAGTTTTAGACGAGTGGCCTCGATCCGGGTCGAACTCCGATCCTCCCCCATTGATATACTCTTTTGAGAGTAATAATATGCATGAATAGATTTCTCGATGCTGATTGGCTGAGAGCTGTGATGTTTCAAGGAAATTTAGTGCAGAAAAAGGACATGTTTAGGTAGAAAAACGGAGATTTAGTGCAAATTTGAGTTTTCAGAAACAGTGTGAAAATCAAAGTCCTCTTGGTTCTGCTGTTGTTCACATTATCTAGCATCAAAATTATGCATATTCTTATCAGGAATATCACGATTTTTATGGGAAAAAAGGCGACTGAAATTCTAACTACTAGTAGTTCTAACCGCAAAGTCACGGTTCAGTTCCCTCAGCCAATCAGATGCCTCCGTTCGCCCACGAACGGAGAATATTTTTGAAACAATAGCGTTCGTGCAGGCTCTCCCTTCCTTTTCCCTCCTCCCCAGTCCCCTCCCCTCGATCCTCCCCAGTCCCCTTCCCCTTTCCCCCTCCCCCTCCCCTTTGAGAGCCTGTAAGCAGGCTAAAAAGGCGAAAATTAAATGCGCGCGCGCTACTATCGCAATCACATGTCACGTCATCGAGAGCGCGCTCAGGTTTTATTCAAAAACGTTCGCTCTTTTTCGGCTAGGGAAAAAAAGTCATTTGTTTCCATAATTTTTTCATGTTTATTGATAATAGGAAATAATATGTCTTCCTCGAGCAATGTGAAATAATATAAACCATGGGATCAGTTTCAAAAAGGTCCTTGAAATCCCACTCGTTCAAATACTGATATTCCAAATTGCACTCGAAACAATTTGATTTCCTATACAAAAGATGCCTTGTTTCATATACAAAACGAAACAAACAAACAAACAAACAAACAAAAAACAGAAATTCCCAAGAAACACTATTGTTGCATAGGAGAAAAGAATACCAATGAAACTCAGTATATTCGAACACGGACAGCAGTGGAGCTCGTATTATATCAAAACGTGCCCGAGAAGTCCCACTTATTTTGGTACAAAAATTAACTGAATAATCTAAAATATATCCAAATATAGCTTTGCTTAATCCTTGCTTGACGGACTTACGTGATTGAAGACACCTTGAACACTTGACAGTTCAACTAAGGTCACCCAAACAAATGCTCATGCAATTATCCAATCACCATCGAGTATGTAAATCGAGTGTATAATCTCTACAAATGTTTAATATTTCGCTTAAAATACGTATAATTTGTTTCGTATGTTTACGAACTACATTGAGATTAAACAAGAAGCATCTTGGAGTGTAGGAACTTGCCACAAATCTGCTGTCAAGCTTTATATATGTACAATGATAATTTTCTGAAACTTGTTTGGGTGGCCTTGGTTGGAGTAGTTGTACAGTAAAATTATCCAAAGTTTTGACTTGTTATGTCCAAAAACATGCTCAAACTTTAATAATATTGAGATTTTGACCTACTCTATTGGAGATAATTAAGTATAATTTCTCTTCCGTCAATCAGAAACAATCTACTGAAATTGAACTGTAAAGGTTTTTGATTCAGTTAAAAGTGTTGGCAGTTTCTTTCTCACTGTACAAGAGACCACCTGTTCGATTCAATTAACACTCTCGCCCTTAACAGTCAAGTATCCAAAGTATCACACCTTGATTTCTTTGTAGCGTTAACTGTTATAAAACAAAGAATAATTTTACAGAAAACTTTGCAAAAAGCCTCTTTTGTCCGCCTTAATACCACAAAAAAGTACTTTTATTCCATGCTCGAGGTGTGAAAAACGTTGTCAAGATCCCTCAAAAGGCCACCTGCAAACACCACACGAGTCAATGGAGAACAAGTAATTTGTAATTAATTGCTTTAGGTGCCTCCTTTTCTCGCCAGTATAAACGTCCTACCTTCTTATGGCTTTTCCAAAAATCCTCTTTACTCCTGTACCAGCCAGGAGACAAGGCATACTTCGTTGACGCGAAATATCGGTAAGCATTGGGTCCAGATGCCAACTTCTTAGGATTGGAGTAGCGATTAGATTTTGAATACCTGTAAAAATATTGACCATGACATCGTCCCAGGAGGAGACAGACCACGAAGAATTCTAATGCTACGAAATGTCGTAGATCCATGGTCGTTCATTGTATTCCTCGGTGGCGGTGGAAAATCTCGCCCTCTATGTTCAAGTGAGTATTTTTATCTCACATCTCAGTTGTTATCGTAGAGCATCGCCAGTAAACAGTCTCCATTCTACGCATTCGTTACTGATCCCACTTGTTTATAGTTTCAATGTTTGTTGACAAAATATGACTGCCAAAAACGGCGATGACGCCAGGGCTGAGGTCTCTGGCCTGATCCACCTTAGTCTGGCCAGTACTGGCCTGGAATTGACGCACTTTTCTGATCCTGCATTCACATTGTTACTCAACGTAATGTCTCTATAATGCGTTCAGTTTTTTTTTCTGTGGCTGATATGCTCAACGAGCAAAAAAAATTACGCGTTGGTTTTAATTCTTCGTTGGTCACGGTTGTTCAACCGTAACAATGCTTGGATAGATAGTTAACGACCGCGGGGCAATCCACAACCACTCCAGGTCCTTTTGTATGAACGTCATGTTATCCCCGCTGGCTGGGTAAGAGGCGTTGTGAAAAAATATGACTCCCCGCTGTCTGGGTAAGAGGCGGTGTGAAGAAAATATGACATCGGTATATTCGTTGCAGTTGTTCAACCGTTGGACAATGACAACCAGTTCAGGCCCTGTTTACATAAAGGCGAGTTGTCTCTAATAGCCGAGATAACTCTGATCTCTTGTTTTCTTTTAATATTTCACTAAAAACAAAAGAGTTGTCCCGGCTATTAGGGACATCTGGCCTTCATGTCAACAGGGCCTCACCTAGACTTGCCACAAGTCGACCACATTTTTTATTAGCGAGCGAAGCGAGCTATATTTTTCTAGTACTTGAGCCGGCAGATGGCAATAGACGCGAAACGTCTGTGGTTTCCAACATAACAGTCCAGTTCACGCTGTCGTCCGCCATTTTGAATTGGGACAAACATGATTAGCGAATTTTTTTTAAATATGGATCACTGTGACTTACGGAACTCTGCTCAGTTTGGTTGGTTTTTCAGAAAATTATATTTTTTGGAAACATATTTTTTTGTTCTTTATGACTGTTAATATGATGAATATTGGAAGGTACAAATCGAAAAAATAAGATTTTTGTTTTCAAAATAAAACGTTCGGCACGTGAATATGCAAATTGAGCTCGAAATTATAAAAAAAAAGATCTGAGACTTGAGTAAAATGTAGTTAAAACACCTATATTATATTGGTCTTATTTTGAGTCTAACTACTGGTAATTGTCTGCTGATTAATAAAGTTTAAATGTTGAAAATCCAAGAAGATTGAGCGGAATTACGGAAACTGAAAGTGATTAAGATTTTATAGATTTTGCCGCGTTTGTTCATGATCCAATTCAAAATGGTGGACGACAGCGTGGCCTTGCGTATCAACACTTTCACATTAATTAAATTGCATAATAATTTTCCGGTTTTACGAAGTGCTACACGGTACAGAATCCATCGCTACTAACTTCTACTATATATTTTTTACCCACACTTTTTATTAGGGAGCGATATTGTTAATGAGCGAAGCGCGGGCGATATCGAGAGCGAGCAACGAAGTCGTGAGTATAACAGAGAAAACGGAATTCAGATAAAGACTGCTTCTGATAGCCCCACGTTCTCGTTGAATGTGAAACGGAAAAACCGATAGTCTCAAATTCTAGTAATCTTTTATGTATGAATATATTGGTCATCATCGATCAACGCTAGAAATGATCACGTTGTATTCGCTTAGGTCCTTGATCAAAAACTTTGGACGCGCATACGATATTTGGACACCGCGGCAAAACGACTGCGCACGCGCTAGTTTTCGCGGGCTTTGTGCGGCCGCGTCGTTACCACAAGAAGTCCATGAAATATCTATTTCAAACTTTTTTTCATATTATTACTATTTAGGAGGCGGTTTTTAATCTTATTATGAAGTTCCGATATAACATAAGCAAACATATACTAAAAAGTACCGTAAAATATTTATTTTAGCTTTTTTTTTTCTAGCTTTTTTCTTTCTTTCTGATAAATTTGATAAATTCTGTTCGGGTTTCCTGTGGTATAAGTATTAGCTTTGGAAGATTGACAATTTGCAAATTTGAAATGGTCAAGATACTATAATACTAAGACAGCGAAACTCAGTATTGGTGTCTGTGTGATGTTCGTGGCGACGCAGGCTATCATTTTTTGTTTTTAGTAACTTTGCCATCGTGCGCGCAAGGTTCTCAAACAATAGAATTTGATTTTTGACGTGCGCGTGGAAATGGCCTTAGTTGCCACGAATATCGCACAGACATCGATACTGAGTTTCGCTCTCTTAGACTAGTGTTATGGTCTCTTGGTGGTATTAATTAATTGTCACATGACACAGGTAACCTAAACTAATATTCATAGGCAAGCGCGCGTCAGTGTGTAAAACGCCCTCCTGAAACACAGCCAGGAGTGCCTGTGGTTTGTTCGCTCAACTATTCATTCGTTCGTCGATTCGTCCTTTCATTCATTAGTTCGTTCGTTCGTTCGCTCATAGAATGGTGAGGCTCGATAAGAGGAAGACAAATTTACTCAAAAGAGTTTAAATTGACAGGGTACTACATTGGCAGGAATATGAGGACAGATTGTTATTAAAGATAGAAACAAATTACAAAGAAGACTTAAAACCTCTCACGAAACACGTTTACCATACAAACCAGTCAAGTAAAAATCGGTCACATATTCAAGAAATAAATAGAACAAAATTTGAATAAATTAATAATGATGCAATTTAATATTTATATTAGATCAGATTTCAAAAAATTACAAATACTCAAAAATTACAGAAAATGCTAAAATCTAAGTATTACGAAACCGAAAAAGAAAAAAGAGAGCAAAAAGGAAGGGAAAATAGAGGAAAAAAGAAAAATATTCCGACCTACACAGGGCTCGAACCTGTAAACCTTAAATCGGGCCCCCCGGAAATGGGCCGAAGAATAACTAGATAATTGAAAAAAATAGGAAAAAGCTAAAAATGAAATTTGGGACGATTCTCCCGAGACATTCATAGAAGCTGAGACATCGAATCGACTTACGTTACGGTTGGAGATTTCGGCCCCATCCACGCTATCCCGGTGCTACATATTACAGTTGCCTTAGCCCGAAGGCCAGGGAGGGAGACGATATCCGGACCCTAATCCATACCTTTAGATATCACCTTAGACTGCTGCGCTACCTAGACACTTAATAATTATAATGTCTAATCGGGGTAGTCTATTCGGCGAAGTTTCATTGTGATGCTAATAGCTGTTCCAAACCCTTGGGGAAATAGGAGAACCAATCAAAGTCCAGTAACCGTAAGAATGATTTCATAAATAAACAAAAGAGTAAATAAAAGAATAAATTTCCGTAAACATTTCTAAGTGCATAAGGGTTCTTTGCAAAGTCACGAAGTTACGCCAATGACTGTTTATGAATTTCACGGATATTTTCTTTTGCTCAGGATGATCATCAAAACCGATTCCCCATTTCAAGAACAATCTCGAGGAAAGTTTGAAGGCTTAAAACGTCAGTAAAGTTAAGTACTTTAAACAGTTTTAAAATTTGGATAATTCATACAAGCTTGTTAGTTTGTTGATTCTACGCGTAAGAAGCCCACACAAATTCAGCTGAGACTAAAATGTACTTTCTTTATAAATTAAAGCCCTACGGGCTTGGTCCGCACTGTCAAGACCTCGGGCTGATATTTTTCCTTACTAACAGCGCTTTCGGTGAATAAGAAGTAATGATTAACTCCAAATCTTTATTAGATAGATTAATTACTGGGCTACCTGTGTAGACCGAGCATGCAGGTGTGCAAAATTACCCAAGTGGCCTTTGCAAGCAAGCCATGCTACTCGTATAGCCCAAGTAAACGCTATTATAGCGTCTTGTTTTAAGTAACAACGCCATCGCGCGCAAACAAGGCTCTCGAACAGAATCATGAACAGTACAATTTGATTTTTGAAGTGCGCGCGGATGGGACCGTTTGCTTTTGGCATTTTAAATTCTATTCATCATCATCATCAGTTTCTTTCTCGTCTTTATCGACGTCTTTACCAGATGGATGGCTTTTGGATAGAAATGCGATGCGTATTTCTTCCGATGCGTTGAGAATCGCTGAGATGATAGAAAAGAACATTGATAAGCCAAGTATAATGACAATAGCATGGAGGACCTCTAGTATACCATCGGTGACCCTTTTGGGTGGTTCACCTATGAACGAATCGGAAAACAAAGTGTTAGAAATACATTGTAATAATTCACATGCACTTTTACTATGTTGCCACGAGAAACGTAGCTACTGTACGAATGATTGCGTCTGAGGCTGAATGGCCAAGCGCGCATTTTGTATTCGACAACAAAACTGAAAAACAAACAAACACAAACAAACAAACAAAAACCAAGCAGTGTGACGTCATAACTTTGCCTACGTCACATCCGGAAAAAAAACTCTCGTTTAGTCCGTCTGCGTAACAGCGACACGAATCGTGTTCTGGACCCCCAACGGAGTTTCCGGTTTGAAAAGACGCTTGTGATTGGCTAAATCGTTGAGTTCATTCTAACGCCGTTTCTGATTGGATGTGCTCTCGCGCCTAAACGATTCGTATCGCTGTTACGCGGATGGACTAAACAAGACTTTATTTCTGAATTTGACGCAGGCTATCATCATACCTTCATTAGGAACCAAGTCTCCAAATCCAATCGTCGAGAAAGTTACAAAACAAAAATACAAAGCTTCGAAGAATGTCCAGCCTTGCGTCTCCGAATAGAGTACAGCCCCCATCAGAAGCGACATTATCATAAACCCTACTGCCCAGGCTATTGTCCGTGTCTTAATTTTGACGTCATCGTTAATTAATTCAACAGTGATGCGGTAGTGCACGTAATGAATGACATCATTTATACGGTCACCAATACTCTTGAGGATCATAAGGTTAAGAGGTATACCAAAAAATGAAAAAATCATACAAAATATTCGTCCTTCTGTCGTAGCAGGAGCTAAATGTCCATATCCTAGAAATAGAAGGAAAACGATTAGGTCTGCATATGGGTATCTCATCGCCGAAATAGCAAACGTTGCGCGTTTAAAAATTACTTGTATCAATTTAAATTATAAAGGTTTTGGACATTTTATGGACTTTAAAGTATATGGTCCATATATTGCGCTGGCGCGAGATGTCGACGCTAGCAAAAGTCCATAGTTTGAGTTGAACGCAATCTGTGAACTCGCGAATTAATCCACAGTTTGCGTCGACGCGATCTATGGACTTCAAAGTATATGGTCCATATCTTGCGCTGGCGCGAAATGTGGACGCTAGCAAACGTCCATAGTTTGAGTTGAACGCAATCTATTATGAACTTTAAAGTATATGGTCCATATATTGCGCTGGCGCCAAATGTGGACGCTAGCAAAAGTCTATAGTTTGAGTTGAACGCAATCTGTGGACTCGCGAATCAATCCACACTTTGCGTCCACGCGAATTATGGACTTCAAAGTATATAGTATAGTCCATGGTATAGTGGTCCATATCTTGCGCTAGCGCGAAATGTGGACGCTAGCAAAAGTCCATCTGAAGTATGTTCAGGCAAGGACTTTTGATACAAAGGATAAAAAGTTTTTTTTTAGCTTTATTGATGAGCAAGCATTATCATATTTTGCATTATTATTATTATTTATAAAAAATTGGAGCTCCGCTATTAGGTAGTATCTAATTTTTATATTATGTCTAATATAACCTACTCAGGTTTTGTTTTACTGTTTCTACTCGCGGTAAAAACATGCACTCTAGCTATTTCTTATTTAATGACTGACTTTTGCTACTTTTTCGTAGTAGTGAGTACCATCTTTATTATTTTGTAATTTGTCAAGGAGGCAATGAAATATTTCTATAGAGGGATTTCACAGCAGCCATGTTTGTGGTCAAAATTATAGTGCTTTTTTGCCAAGAGAAATGAAATCTTTTCTAATTGAAAAACTTTCTATTGTACTTGCCCACAAACATGGCTGCCATGAAATCCCTCTATAAACAATGATACACTCACTGCACGATTGTAATTTTTATAAAAATTCAAAAAATTATCTTTTTTGTAAGAACAAGCAACAAGTAGCAGAAACCAAAAGGCGGGAAAAAGCGAGCGCGAGCGCACATCCGGGACCTACTGCACATACCACTCTATTTTTATGAAATGCAGATTTTTGGTACGTACGTGATCTTTCCTACACAGTAAACTAATGGTGAAGGCCATATACTTCAGAAATACTTACTGAAAAGTTCAGTTCTGCATTTTCTTGCCTTTCCATAACACCGTCAACCCAGGTTACGTCCTCCACCCCCACCCCTGGGGTCCAGTCATGCGAACACGTCAAAACAAACAAACAAACAAACAAAATCTCCGCAATCAGCAGATATTACAATGAATGGCTCTTTTTGGTCGTTGACTCGTTGAGAGTCGTTGTGGATCGTTTTAGGTTGCTCCAAGTTTTACTAACTACGTCAGCTTCTTACAATTTCGTCTGACGAAGTTAAGCTAAACCGTTTTCGCTTACATATACTTAAATACTTGCCTTCCAAAAAACTGAAATAAATCTTGTTTGGTACATTAAATGATAAAATTCTTGGATTAATGCTGTGCCATTCAAGTCAATTAAACTTGGCTTTACCTGCTTATAATAGATCGACAAAGCGCGCGACAGTCTTACCTATTGTGGTGACTACACTCCATGTAAAATATAACGAACCGTAATACGACCATCTTGATCTACACCAACTTTCCACTGGTCCACCACAACGGTACTCGGTTGAAACTGAAATCGTACGAACCAGAAAATCGAATTCTTTATTCGACATGTTATATTTTTCATGGAGAGATTTCCTCAAGCCGTTCAAATGGACAACTGCTTGGGCTTCGTTTTCGTTTTCTAAGACTTGGAATACGGCAGCTCCGCAGAAAAGGTAGATTCCTAGCAGAACGATCACAGACAGTAGTCGTTTCGATGCTTTCTTCATCAGCTTTTTTGCCATTAGATTCCATAATTAACAACTAGTCTTGGCTTTCCTTAATCGCCTAAAGGCGTTTTTATCTCTTTAATTAATGGGTTCTGCTTTATAAACGATGAAGAGCCATTGAAAAACCAGCTTGACAACTTACTTGTCAAAGGTTAGTGAACAATGACAAGTTTTGCTGTGGATTTCAGTGCTCAACAAGCAAAAGAAATCACACGTTAATTTCAATCCTTCGCTGCTCACGACTATTCAACCGTACCGAATGCCTGGATATAGAGCGGTTTTGAGTGGGAAACTTACCTAGCTCGCCGTGCTGACACCTTGTCACTTCCATCTCAGGTCCTTTTGTATGACCGCTATGTTATCCTAGCTGGCTGGTTTTACTGACACTAGTGAAAAACGTCTGCGCATGCGTGCATATTATGATGTTTTCTTAAGAAATGTGTGAATTTTAGCTTGAAATGAAATGCTCGTGTTCTCGGTGTATACATAAAATTTCTCTTGTATACTTTTGCGAGACAAAGATATTGCATTAATGAAGTCATTATGTGAATACTGGCCCTGTGTCAAGAATCACCTTAAGTTTTGACATTTTGTGAAAGCCATTGTTGAAGGCAAGCGTAAAAGCGAATTTTAATGTGCATAAGTGTTTTTAATCGAAGGAATACTAACGAAAAAGGCCTAAATACGATATGCAGTCGGTTATTGATATTTTGACATAACGGAAAGCTCATGGACACCATTTTGGGCCATGAGAAAACTCGAAAAATCACCTAAAAGTTACTTAAGCCATTTTCATAGGTACCTCTTCAGTTTAGAGCAGCCATTTCGTATGACTGGGAAAACGGCACGATCACCGTACGTATACGGTACGATTACGGCAGGAATTTCGAATGTTTTTAAAGAAATTACGATACTGAAACTGTCACGGTATGGTGCGGTAAGTTTCCCACTCATACGAAAATTGCTCTATGCTTGAGAATTACATGGAACGTGGCCACTAATATCCAAAAATGTTTTCATTTCGTTTATCTTATTTATTTTTCTTTCCAATAAATTTATTCAGTTTTTATTAAAAATTAGCATTACTTCCTAAATTGTATTAAAAACGGTTTACTTTTCACTTAACCCTATGACAGGCCAGTGTCACGTGGGGATTTCCTACGAGCGTCCAGCGGTTGTCTTCTTGAATTCAGTCTGGGGATCTAGATTGAGCCTTGTTTTCACTACGACGCAAGCTAAGGGCAAGCACAGCAATCAGAAATTGTCCTTTTTCTTGTGCTTGCGATCATGTCATATGAGAACGGAGCATTATGCTGCTTGCGCTGGTGTTTGCGTCCATGTTGTCTCAATGAAAACGGAGCATTATGCTGCTTGCGCTTGTGCTTACGTCCATGTTATCTCAATGAAAACGGCGCATTATGCTGCTTGCGCTTGTGCTTGCGTCCATGTTATCTCGATGAAAACGGAGCATTATGCTTGCGTTTGTGCTTGCGTCCATGTTATCTCAGTGAAAACGGAGCATTATGCTGCTTACGCTTGTGCTTGCGTCCATGTTATCTCAATGAAAATGAAGCATTATGCTGCTTGTGCTTGTGCTGGTGTCCATGTTATCTCAATGAAAATGAAGCATTATGCTGTTTGTGCTTGTGCTTGCGTCCATGTTATCTCAATGAAAACGGAGCATAATGTTGCTTGCGCTTGTGCTTGCGTCCATGTTATCTCAATGAAAACGGAGCATTATGTTGCTTGCGCTTGTGCTGGTGTCCATGTTATCTCAATGAAAATGAAGCATTATGCTGCTTGTGCTTGTGCTTGCGTCCATGTTATCTCAATGAAAACGGAGCATAATGCTGCTTGCGCTTGTGCTTGCGTCCATGTTATCTCAATGAAAACGAAGCATTATGTTGCTTGCGCTTGTGCTTGCGTTGCTAGTGACAACCACTTGTGGTTTGATTTCCTGGTCCACTGAGACCCAAGATCAACTAGCTTAGTTCGTCTTCATCTCCAAATTGTTCAGTCTGCATGGTAAAATCAATGTCTTCGCGCCATGCAATGCAATTTCTAAAACATTTTGAAGGGTCCTTTTCCTCGTGCCTTCTATTCAGCGGGCGCATTTTAATCAAAGTACCGATAAGAGATTGACTCCATAATGTGTTACACATCTACTCTTTATCTTCCAACTTGTGCATTTGCCAACACTATCTACTTCAGTAAAAACAAAGGCTTGCGTTCAAACTGTCCTTTAAGTAAGAAAAGCAATGTGGATTGGAACTGAGTTCACCATTTTTCCTCAATTATATCGACTGTCCAATCACTACTATCTTCAAGGCGTCTGATATCCATTTTAAAGGATGGTTTGTCTCACAAATTTGAGAGCTGTACTTATTTTTCATTGATATTTTTCCAGGGAACACAATGGAGTATGATGCATGCAAAGCTTGTCAAAGTTTTCTTCATCTCAGCCATTCTGTTGCAATAATTCACTTATTCAACAGGTGAAAGCAAGTATTCTACTCTTTTTCCCATCTGTGTTGTCTTAGTGGCTCAAGGGAAGTAAGCAACGCCAAGAAGAAATGTTTCAAGATTCATGCTAATTGTCAGGAACAACAAATACAAAATAGAGTTTTATTCAAAAGAAAACTGTCAATGTTGTGCTGTTTTCACTCATCATACAACCACGTTATTAGTCCAACTCGTGGCCCAGACTAATTTTCTCATCTTCATCAATTTCTTTCTCGTCTTTGTCGTCGTCACTACTGGATGGACGTTTTTTGGTTGGAAATGCGATGCGCATTTCTTCCGATGCGCTAAGAATCGCTGAGATGATAGAAAAGAACATTGATAAGCCAAGTATAATGACAATAGCATGGAGGACCTCTAGTATACCATCGGTGACCCTTTTAGGTGGTTCACCTATGAACGAATCAAAAAAATAGAACTGTAAGAAAACATCGCGCTAATTACATGCAATTTTATCACAATCATAGCAGGCTGCAATGCTCGACGACATTGCGCAAACGTAGCTACTGCGCGAACATTGAAAACCAAATTGTTACGCAGAAACAGTCCAGTGCAGTTGACCAATAAGGTGATATAACACTAGACAACATTATTGCCTTAAAAGCTGGCGGGCTTACGCGCATCCGCGTCTTGACCACAGGAATCCCAAGCACTGAATATTTTATCAAAAGATTTTCCCATATCATATCTTTGAGATTAATTTTGAGGATTGCTGCAAACAGGGAAGCACTTGGAGCAAAAGGCAGATGACAGAATATATTACAATGTCCTCAAACTGATTTTTTGGGGACTAACTTTGGCTTCTGTGGCTTAGTTTTCGCCGGTAAAGTTACACGGCCGAAAGTTTTCATCGGGATCGTTTCACAAGTCGCGCATGCGTGGTAGATATTGCTGCGGTGTCGACTGCAATACATTGATGACAACAATGTGTCTGCAAATATTTGCCACATGTTGCCGCAACAATGTTACACTAAAATAGTAGTCTCGAGTACCATGTTGCACCAACGCTAACGATTTGTGTCGCTTTTACACAGATGAACATAACGAGTATATTTCTGAGTTTGACGCAAGCTATCATACCTTCATTAGGAACCAAGTCTCCAAATCCAATAGTCGAGAAAGTTACAAAACAAAAATACAAAGCTTCAAAGAAAGTCCAGCCTTGTGTCTCTGCATACAGTACAGCTCCCATCAGTAGCGTTACCACCATAAACCCTAGTGTCCAGGCTATTGTCCGTGTCCTAATTTTGACGTCATCGTTAATTAATTCAACAGTGAGTCGGTAATGTACGTAACGAATGACGTCATTTATACGGTCACCAATGCTCTTGAGGATCATAAGGTTAAGAGGTATACCAAAAAATGCAAAAATCATACAAAATATTCGTCCTTCTGTTGTAGCAGGAGTTAAATGTCCATATCCTAGGGAAAGAAAGAAGTATTAGGTCTAATTTTGACATAAATATAGCCCTTACATTTGACAAATGAACATTTATCAGTAAACCTGGTTTTAGCTGATTCGTGATACCGAAATTCATAGTCTGTCAGCGGTATTATTAGGAGAACGCAAATAGGAACACAACGCGTATTGCAGCAACGTTGCGCGCAACATTTCAGTGAAGGAGTTGTACGATGTACTTCTGCAACTTTTGCATGTAACTGCTTTGTTTATAATGGTAATTTAATAGCCTGCGATGCATCCGGAATTTTCTCTCTAAATACCGGACTTTTAGAGTAACGTTCGGATGCATCGCAGGCTATAATTTAACTGAGTGGAGTACAATTTGGGCCGAAATCATACCAGCTAATGATTACTTAATTGTATCCATTTGAAATCCCAATTCAATCAAATAAGTCAGTATATGCTCAGGAAAAGCCTTTTTTATTCATTTACCGTATTCAAACATAGTTGAATAATTGCAATCAAGTATTGCAAAACAACAATTGGTACAATTGGCTGAAAAAAGATATGATTTAAAGTAAACAAAAAAGATGAAATTTAGGAAGAAATCGTATCCTTTTAACCAATCAGGTTGCAGGATTTGCTAAAAAATATAATGAGCTTTTATCATGCAATTCCAAAAGTCACAGTACATGCAGAGATATAATTACCAGAGTTGGAAAGAGCACGTCAAAATTAGTAAAACTGTGAAGTTTGAATGAAGTAACTTTCAAACTCACGAAGATTTTTCGAAATCGAAATTTTATATGAATTAAAACATTAATTCGCTGGTAGGAAATAGATGCCTACCAGCAAAGGTTTTCTTACAAATTCACACTTTTCAAGAATTCATATTCTCACTGACGAGTTTTGGATTTAATTCCTTCAAACTTCACTGTCTTGCTAATTTTAACATGCTCTTTCCAGCTATGGTACTTCTTTTTCTGTTTTACGAATTTAAAAATACATGATAAAAGCTCATTAAGCACAAAGAACAATGGGAAATGCTAGACTCTGTCGTGTCATATATATCTACCTGGCTTCTGTTTCACGTATCAAATAAAATTATTTTGATAGTTCAGTGTGAAATATAGGTAAAGAGAAACAAACGAACAAAAACAAAAACAATAAAGATGTGGTCTAACAGTATGTCAACTTACTGTCTCACGGATCGGCAGGTCAGTTTTTGGCATTTTTTCGTAGCAGTGATTACCCGTTTTATTATATTTGCGTTTTGTCAAAGAGACAATGGATTATTTCGATAAACAATTATACGCTCACTGCACGATTGTAACTTTTATAAATAAATCAAAAATTATCTTGTTAAAGTTATCAGAGTTTCAATAATTTTTTAGTTTTTACTTTTTAACAATCAGTGATTTCTTTGTATCTGAAAACAATTATCATGGTGGTACATCCCCCCTCAAAAAATCATTTCTTTGACGTGGTGGTTAACGTACGATTTTTGCATTGTAACAGGAGAGTCAAAAGATAACTGAAATGGGAACGATCAAGCGATGTTCCACTAATTAAGTTATCTCAAATAATTCGTGAGCTTCTTACAATTTTGTCTGACAAAACTAAACCGTTTTTGCATAAAACATAAAAATAAAGGCTTCCGAAAAAAGTAATTTTTGTTTGCTTAAATGATTAAAGTCTTGGACATTTATGTTGTGCCATTCAAGTCAATTAAACTTGGCTTTACCTGCTTGTAATGGATCGACAAAGCGCGCGACAGTCTTACCTATTGTGGTGACTACACTCCATGTAAAATACAGTGACGCATAATACGACCATCTTGAACTGCACCAACTTTCCACTGGTCCGCCACAGCGGTACTTTGTTGCCATTGAAATCTTATGAACCAGAAAATCAAACTCTTCGCTCGACATGTTATACTTCGAGTGAAGAGATTTCCTCAAGCCGTTCAAATGGACAACTGTTTGGGCTTCGTTTTCGTTTTCTAAGACTTGGAATACGGCAGCTCCGCAGAAAAGGTAGATTCCTAGCAGAACGATTAGACAGAGCAGTCGTTTTGTATCTGTCTTCATCAGCTTTTCTGCCATTAGATTCCATATTTTACCACCTAGTGTCCTTCCTCACTTCCCCAAAGGCGTTTTCTTCATTTTTATTGATGGGTTCTGCTTTATAAACGATGAATAGCCATTGAGAAACCAGTTTGACAACTTACTTGTCAAAGGTTAGTGACCGATGAAGGAGTCACTGGATTGCGCATGTCCTGTTCAATCAAGTTCTGTAGGTAAGAGCGACATTGTCTTCTGGTACCGGTAGAAAACATTCAACAAAAACATGAACAGGTTAATAGAAATCATGAAAAGAAAGAAACAAAGGCAAATTACATATGATTATTTTGGATGAATTAGTTTAAGAAAATAGAAATACTTAGTTTCAAGGAAAACTTCTAGGATTAGCTGGAGTCCGCATTGCTTTGGACTAGATGATGTTATGGTCAAGGGGGAGCTTGGCTGGAACCCCTCTAGAGTCTGGCTAGCTGATAAACTTGTTCGCAGGCATGCAAATAGATCAACCAATTTTTCCTTGCACGTCTTGTGTTGAAATAACATTATCATATAACTTCGGCAAATACGAACACGAAAGTACTTATAGCAAATACGAAATGTGAGTCACCGAACTTCCTTAGGATTTAAATATATATGTGGCATCAAATTAGCTCTATATTTCTCGTTAAAAACAGCTAGCGCGCACTGCGTAGGGATCAAACAAGAAGCGGCAATTTTAATGTTGCTAAACTAGCTTTTCTTTGAAATGGCTGTCGACTATAATTATATTATGTATGAATGCAAATAAATAAAAATAATGAAATATGAATTTAAAGACACCGAATCGGTGTAGCATAAGTTGGCGACGAAATCTTTGCTAAAATGAAAAATTTAAGCATAGTCAATTAAAAGTGCTGTGAGCCACCTTAAATAATGCATGATAGGCAATTTTGTCAGCTGTTACAAATAATAATAATAATAATAAATTAATAAACAACTAAGAGGCCACAATACTACTGAACAAGCTTACTTTGGCACAATGTTTAGTAATTATATTAATGCTTTGTTGCGAATTTCGCAACAAGCGTGCGCGATTTCGATGAGATTTAATTTTCATCTCTAAATTTTTTGGGGATTGCCCTCGGCGTGAACAGCACTGATGAGAAGCTAGGAATTGCTCCTTTTACTCGAAAGAGGTTTTGATAGACAAGAAAATACAATTTTTGCACCTTTAATTTTAAATTACACGTGCTAAAGAGGTTTTAATCAATGATTATATAGATTATTGATTAGTTAGTCGATGGGGCGAAAAGGCCCTGGGAACGAGATTGTAAAAACACTAAATAAAATAAAAATATATCATTAGAATCAAATAAGGCAAAAGTAACAGCGCAAAATTCAGGAAGAGGAAGAAGAAAAAGAAGAAGAAAAAGATAAAAAGAAAAAAAAGATTCCGCCCTCGGCACGACTCGAACCTGTAACTCCTAAAGAGGCACCCCCCGGAAACAAAGTAAAAAAAAAAGAGAATAAATTATTAAAAAAATTAAAATCGAAAATGAAATTTTGGGACGATTCTCCCGAGACATTCTATGAAGCTGAGACATCGAATCGACTTACGTTACGGTTGGAGATTTCGGCCCCATCCACGCTATCCCGGTGCTACATATTACAGTTGACTTAGCCCGAAGGCCAGGGAGGGAGACGATATCCGGACCCTAATCCATACCTTTAGATATCACCTTAGACCGCTGCGCTACCTAGACACTTAATAATTTTAATGTCTAATTGGGGTAGTCTATTCGGCGAAGTTTCATTATGATCCAAATCCTTAGGGACATATCAAAACCAATCAAAATCCAGTAACCGTCAATAGACGCTTTAGCTTCAATTCGTATGCAAACGCATAAAACGGAGGACGCCAAGTAAAGTAATCGGTAATTTAATAATTTTTGCCCGCGAGAAGCTAACCAATCGCAGACCTCGTAATACAGCACCAGTATATCATCCAATCAGGAAGAACGTTACAACTCCAACATTCTGGGAAAGTACCGTACAAATCACATGATTTGACCATGAGCTAGAGATATCAACAAAATACGAAGTGAAAATGGTACGAAATCTTTCTTATTTCTTTACGTATTTAATTGACGTCCTCTGTTCTTTATACCTGAGCTCACAAATTTTGAAACTGCCTTTTCATTTTGCAGAGTTCTGAGGGTGAAAAGAAAGAATATTTATTCAAGGTTCTTGTCATTGGAGATTTAGGTGTAGGAAAGACTAGTATAATTAAGCGATATGTACATCAGTTTTTCTCTGTCCACTACAGAGCAACTGTATCCTTGAATGCCTTGCATTTTAGAAGAATTCAGTAGCTTACAGACTTGTTGGATAGTTTTTGTTTTACTTGCAGTTAAAGTCAGGTAAAGATAAGCTACCGTGTCAAGATCACTTTGTATAACCTTAAATAACTTAGTTTAAATGACAATGACAATGAACTATTAATAATATTTATATGCAATCGTAATAATGATAAGACCAATATTTATGATGAGAAAATAAGTAGCTTTTGTTTAATATTTTGAAAGAGGAAATCAATTTTACCGGTTTAAGGACTTGCCCCGGAATTGCACTTAAAAATGTTTCATTATGCAAAATATGGCATACATCTTTTTTGACTTCCCTTTACCTGTCTAGCTCCTTACAGTTTATAATATGAGATGGAATGGATGTTGGAGGGGGGTTAGAGATGTGGGTACACTGTCCACCCCCTCAAAGATCAATTCTAGGTTGAAGGGGCAAAGACATAAAATAACCCCCCTTTTATTTGTGTGTAAGAATGTCCATTTGATTATTTTGTGTTGGTGTATGTATACCTATCATTCTTTAACCCAGTAAAGATTGGAGTGGATTTTGCTCTAAAAGTCATTAATTGGGACCAAGATACATTGATAAGATTACAACTATGGGATATAGCAGGTAAAATATGAAGCTGGGAATGATATTTCTTAAAATAAACTCTGTCAAGTTTACAGCCAAAATCATTGCATCGTGACCAGCAAATTACAAATTTTGTTTGGATTTTGGGTTTTTCTGAGCCGTCAATCAGTTTGGGGGCGGAGCTTCTTTCAAATCAACCAATCACTGAACGAGTTCGTGAAAGCTCCGCCCCCAAGAATGATGGACGGATCAGAAACGGACCAAAATCTTACCGACGTTGGAGGTCGGGATGCAATGATTTTCGCTGTAATGGTTCTATAAGAAAGATATCTACACAATTTATTTGCTTGGGCAACTGATTGTACTTTTATTTTTACATGTGAGGTGTATGGCAGTCTAAGGCAGAAAGCAAGAACTGTTACTAAGTTATTAAATTATAGTGGCTGTATGTCTTCCTTCTTTCACTGTAATTGGATGCAAAAGTTATGTCATGTTGTTCACAAAGAGTATGAAATTCTCACTCAGTATATCCTTAATACTAGCCATTATGCAGTGGCGTAGCTACCACTGCACACATGCACATGTGATTATCTGGAAAGCTGCTGGGGAAATACTAGCAAATTATTGATTAAGGGGTGTTTACATGTCATTAGGATCATCCTAGCACTAGGATCATCCTAGCAGGCGAATCATCTTACCTGCTATACGTTAACTGCATTCTGTTTACATGGAAATTTGTGTCTTCATTTCATCCTATGCCTAGGATCATCCTGTCTCGCCAGTAGGAGTATCCTAGCACTAGGAGTATGTTTCTGTCATGTATATGGAAAAAATAGATACTTCTCAAATGTTAGTACCCTTGTGGTAGTTCGGGTGACCCAGGATGAGCAATTGAGAATTGTTTGCTCTGATAGACTTAGTAGCCACTCATTTCTTTGAACTCTGCTTTGGGTGATGGAAAATAAAACAATTATTGACATGTAAACTAAACGTAAAGTTGGTTCACCTGCTAGGATGATCCTAGTGCCATGTAAATACCCCATAACTGGGGAATTAGAATACTGTAGTTTTCTTTTGGTCCAGTTGACTATTCATTGACTGTGCTTACTTCCAAAAAATCCTGGCTATGTCACTGTTATGAATGGCTCAACGAACACCCACCCCCTCTAGCTGGCTGACTTACTTTGGAAAATAAAGCACTTTTACCAGTGTATAAACATATTACATAAGTTTGTTTAATACTTCTTGTAGGTCAAGAGCGATTTGGCAGTATGACAAGGGTAATTATTAATACAGAACATTACTGACACTTTGAGCCTGGCCTTTCATGAGTGTCAAAAAGGGCTATGGCTCAAAACATCAGTAATGTACTGTAAGTACTTTCTTTTTAGAGCATATTTCACACAAGTGGCAAATTTACCACAGTCCTTACTGTGTCTGTGTCTGTGCCATAATGTCTAGATAAAAACATTTAAAATTGTTGTCATAACTGATATGCAGTGACCATGCATTTTCCTAGTAATAAGAAATTTGCTCTATATGGCGTTACAGATTTCAATTCATTCCCTAAGGTATCTTTATACACCAACACAGCCCATATAACTAGTTCACTCTCTAGTTTCTGTTTGTAATCATGAATATATTTTCTATAAATAATAATTTAACTCCTTTAAATTGCTTACTGAATTCAATTTGCTGGACATACTAATAAATCATTGGTACCTGTTTTCCAAGGTTTATTACAAAGAGGCTGTTGGTGCATTTATTGTTTTTGATGTAACAAGAGCCTCGACATTTGAAGCTGTTCAAAAATGGAAGAATGACCTGGATACTAAGGTTATGCTACCAACTGGTGAACCAGTACCAGCTGTCTTACTTGCAAATAAGGTATCAATATAAGAGATTATTAACCGAGCGCGAGGTCTGTACAGGGAAATATCAGACCAAGGAGTCTTGACGTACGGAGTCCGTAGGCGAGGTCAGTACAAAAAAGACTGAGGTCTGATATTTTCCCATTCAGACCGAGCAAGTGAAGTTAATAAATTGTTTATTATATGGCATTTTGTCGTGAACAAAAGAACTTCCAGTCTTCTCATTTTGTAGTTTTCACACTCAAAAACTGGATAATAGAATTCACTCAATGAATGCTCACAGTCAGACTCCTTGTCCATTGTCGAAATTTAAGAAAAGATCAAGTTATCGTGATGTTCTAAGGCATTTTTCTCAAAACAAACTAAAAAAATTTAGTTTTTGAATTTCCCGGTCCATACAAAATACGGAAGTTGGACCATTGCCATGGTAATGGTCCAAACTTCTCAAATACGCTTTTGGACAGACTGTGCACCAGCCAATCAGAATCCAGGAAATTATCAATCCATATAATATATTTTTTCAAAACTTCACTTTAATCCCTGGATTGTGTGACATAGAGACAATAGCAGAAACAAGGGAGCTCTGAACTCCCACTTTTCATGAGAAATGGTAATGTTAGTAAGAATACAGTTACAAATTATTAAAAGCTCTTTTACACTACCAAGGGTTTACTCCCCGTAATTTCAAAAGTACTAGTGCTTTGCTGTTATTTGATTGATGTTGCATCTCTTTTTTTATCTTCTCCATAGGGACCCTCAACAGGGCTTTTCAGCTCAATTTACAAATCCTAACTAAATCATATAAATCAAACATAAATGTATTAAGAATCCCAACTGGCAAGGAGGCAAACCAGTTGGCTATATTACAAGCATGGCCAAGAAACTGAATTTGAACTAGTCGAAATCGGAACAAATTCAGTCTCAGCTAGTGGCCAGAGTGGGAATTGAACCTGGGATCGCCAGATTGCGAGACCAACGCTCTGACCACTCGACCATGCTGCCTCCTCCATATTTCCCTCAAGGGATTTAAAGCACTGTATTTTGGTTCCAAACTTATGTGATAATGTTCTTGTAGTGTGACCAAACTAAGGAGGGATTAGTGAACAATGCCAAGCAAATGGACGAATACTGTCAAGACAAAGGCTTTATAGGCTGGTTTGAGACATCGGCAAAAGAAGATATTAATGTAGGAGAAGCTGCTAATTTCTTGGTATCCAAGGTAACAGAATAAAGTGCACGTGAACACCTTAAGTGGACACCCTTGGAACTGGGAATAGAGTGGATTTCGTATGACTTTGAAAAACTATGGCACGGTCACAGCACGGCACGGCCACGGTACGGAACCTCGTCTGCTGATTTCTTTACAAATTTGTAAAGAAATCAGCAGACGAGGTTCCGTACAGTGGCCGTGCCGTGCCATGACCGTGCCATAGTTTTTCAAAGTCATACGAAGTCCACTCTATTGGTATCTGCTTTACAAGAGGTGTCCACTTATGGAAGGATAAAAATGTATTACAATACAATGCTAGGCATAAATTTGTCAGAGTATTGGAGAAGTATGGACAATCCTAAATATGTTTGGAAAGCTATGTAAAGTACATATTGTCTGATGTAGACTAGCTTATCTATGATTGTGACAATGCTTGTGATGTACCATGTTGCACTGTGTCATGACTTGGCATTTTGAATGGTGAACTTTTATATCTGATCCTATAGAACAGTGAATCAAAACAGTGACATACATATATAGGGATTTTATGGCAGCCATGTTTGTGGGCAAGTACACTAGAAAATTTTTGAATTAGAAAAGATTTCATTTCTCTTGGGAAAAAAGCTCTATTATTTTGACCACAAACATGGCTGCCGTGAAATCCCTCTATTGACTGTGTGGTTCCAGAAATATCCATACCCCACTGTGGGAGGAATTTATAAATGGATCCTTCTACCCCCCTAGACCTGCCAATTTCTTCCATACAAACTCTGTAATTTGTTCTTTCTCTGACCCCCCCTCCCCTCCAGAAATTTCAATCCTTCCATGGTAGAATATTCGTATTTTCTGGGACTATACAATGTCAGAGGGAAAATATATATGTCCTAAATGGTGTTCAAAGTGTTAACTGTAGCCTTTTTTTGTACAGATTTTAGAGAATGAAAAGACTCATAACTTTGAAGGAATTCCAAAAGATCCTGAATCAATTACTCTTTCTGCTGATATGACAAAACCAAGCCCTTCACCAAACCAAGTGACTTCAAAGCATGGATCAACTTCAGAACCTCAAAAGAGTAGTTGCTGTTGAAAGATGTTTAGGATTTTATAATTGCATTCTCAATAATGATCTTGTAAAATTTGCACAGTAAAGTAAGAGTTAAGGCCGATTATATTTACACAGTGCAACTTTTGCCTACATTATTGTTAGTTGCATGCAACTTACTTACAACATACATACAACTTGCCTGCAACTATTGCATGCAACGCTATGCGCATGTAAATAGCTGCTAAAATATGTCGTAAGCAAGTTGCATGCAACACAGTTGTAGGCAAAAGTTGCACCATGTAAATTGGCCTTTTTAAAATTCATTGGAATGCAGGGTTCATACGGGTCATGGAAAACCTGGAAAGTCATGGAATTTCATGATTTCATTTTCCAGGCCTGCATGGAAAGTCATAGCATTTAGACTAAAGGTGCTGTTACACACTGAAACTTTCCTCTGAAACTTACCTCAATCGCCATTGTGAGACAAGTTTCACAACACATTGTACCATGTAACATCCGATGGTCATTTTGCTGAAACTTTCCCTGGGTCAGTTTCACGAGACAGTTTCATGAAAAGTATAACTTACTACTTTCTACTCCTGCAACAGAAACGTGTGTCACAAACAAGTTTCAGGACGAAATTTCAGCGTGTATACCCCTTATGAAAATGGTCTTGCATTGGCGATTGAAACAAGTTTCAGATATTAAAAGTTTTAGTGTGTAACAGCGCCTTAACACAGAAAATCATGAAAATGACATGAGAGAAATAATTGGTAGCTTAATTTTAGGAAAAAAGGTGAAAGTTTATTTTTTCCATTGAAAAGCAATCCAGATAATTTCATGGAAATATCAGAAAACCTGTATATGCAAATTTTCCAGTTTTGAAAAGTATCAAGACCCAGTCCATATGGCACAATTTTCCATGTACTTAATTGCTGTCAGTGGTACATAATTCAGAATTAAGTACAGCAAAAATATGATAGGGCCTGTCATGTTTAAACACGGCAAAGGAACGGCAACTGATTTATATGGCGTACTTTTGTAGTGCCGAATCAAATTAATATTCCCGTAATCCAGCTTTACATTATGTATGGCAGCAATTAAGTACATGAAACATATGCTGTATGGACTGGGCCTTAGAAGCACAGTTTTTATTACCATTTTAACCAAGCAAAATCTGACATGGCTTTGAGAGATTCTTTTTAAAGCCAGTTATGTTAAGTTTTGCATTGTGTGGCCGCATTGTGTAGTTCCGGAAAATATTCATACCCCCACCGAGGGAATTAGAAATTCTGGAATAGAGGGGGTCAGAGAAAGAACAAATTAATAACAGAGTTTGTATCAGTATGGAAGAAACATGGAAGTTCCAGAGGATAGAGGGTCCACTTACAAAATAATTTCCTCCATGGTGGGGGTATGGATATTTTCTGAAACTACTGGTACTCATTTTACCTTGGAAAGCAATAAATTACTGGTCCTAAGTACATTTTATGTATGAATATATTTTTAACAGTTTATTTTTTAAACTTATTAAGTTACCTTTGGAATTTACAACAATAACAAATTATTGTAAAGACGTCTAAATATTTTATTACCTTTTAACCTCTTTATTGTTTCTAATACATATTGTTGATCAGTGTCAGGTATTTTAAAACAGAAATGCAAAGCCACAAAATGATTGTGGTTTTACAAATCCTGTTATTGTTAAATTAGTACAAGTGCAGTTTGTGAACTGTGAAAAAGCATTATGCCGTGTCATTTCAGCAGTTTGAGTTTGACCAATTGATGCACACGTTAACTATCATACCAACACTGTTCAGTTTATCGTGTTATTAATTAGTACTGTATCATGGGTGTCTGCATAATATTTTCATCTCATTCAGAGTAAAAATTCAGAGTAATTAGTTACATGGAAATGTTTTAAAAAGACAATTCACTGGTTGTGATTTGCATGTTTGAACTGTTTACTTAAGTTTTTCACATATATGAAGCATGCACTCAATCAGAATAGACCATTAATTATTATTTAGCTTGGCTCAATCTTGTCCTTTTTAATACCCTTGAGCAATAAGATTGTTTGAATTGCTTTTATTAGGAAGACAGAAGAATATTTACCTCGAACAATCTTATTCCCAAGAGGACTTAATTTGGAAAATGTTGCAGCAAGCAAAATCCATCTATTTAGAATCACTTAGGATCATTTAGGATCACTTTATAGCATCTTGTACAGGTATTTTTTGAATGGACCTAATCCATGCATCGTGTGACAATGTTTTCCCAATTCAGTGTGACAAACTTCCCGAGGAATGGTCTGCTTTTGTTTTGAAACTCAGATTATTGTCGTTATTCCTTTGGGATACCGGTACTCAATTTTTTTGAAGAGTGAAAACAAAAAGAAAGTGAATCCTCTAGAGGTTTGTCATATTGAATTGGGAAAACGTGATTCGTGGATTAGGTCTATTGATCTGGTAAATTCTTTTGAGACTTGAATCACCTACACAGGAGGCCAAGTTTTCACATACAATTTGAGATGACCATAATGTTGAATTTTTTTATCAATAAAATTTCTTATAATGCACACATCATTTGCCAAACAATTATTTCTTCATGACAAAAAGACTCTCTATGGAGAATAGAACAAAGATATTAGAGAATGTAAGACTGTTCTAGTACACAAAGATTGGCAGAGTGGATTTCACATGACCGTGACAACAGCACCATATGGGCATGGTTACGGCTAGAATTTCGAATGTTTTTATAGAAGCTTATAGACAACACGGCACTGATATGGTCACGGCACAGCGCAGTCCATTTCACACTCATACGAAATATACTCTATTTGCTCCATAAAGCTGTTACACAACAATTTGCAAATGATTTTTTTGTGCAGTGCCTTGACAACTTGGGTCAAATTTGTCATTTTGCATTGCAAATTTTTGACTTCAAATCAAAAAATCTTGATGTGTTGTTGAAGCTAAAATTGTGCTTAAAAATTGTTCTGTATGGTATGTTAATGACAACTCAGTGTTTCAAAAAAAAATATTTGCAGATTGTCATGAAAAAAAAAAAACCAGCTTAACAGTTGTCCAGATTTCTAAGAGCAACAGTGTCCAGCAAATGTTAAGGATTTTGTGAAATCTTGTGCACAAATCTACAGTGGTCAAATCACTGAGGCCAAAGCTACAGCACTTCAAATAATCTATACAAGCAAGCATTGATCTGTTCTTTATTTTAAAAGTAAATGATCACAAAATGTTTTCACTTCAATTTCCTAGACAACATTTAGAATAATAATACAGTATAAGTATTGCAACTTTACAAAAAGATCAGAAACCCATCAGCAACATTGATTTCAGCAAGTTTATTCACATAGATAAATACTCTGAGAATCCTAAAGTGCAGCGGTTATTGCTTGTCAAACAGTTCTCTCTCCTTGCGTTCTGTTTTCACTTGATCAATGATCAGATCAAGATATGGGACATCCTGTTGAATACAAGAAAGATGACTAAGACAGTATCAAACCTTGACAATGCATAAAGCTAATGAATTATTGAGATAAAGATTATTTTATTCATCAATTTTAAGCCTGATTTTCTAAAGATGACACCATAAACGGCCTGAATATGCCATCTGCCAAATGGCATCATTTTACTTATATCACCATTATAATGCTTTATGCATTTTCTGACAGTTGGTATCTTAATACCCACCTCGCTGGGTTTTGTCCATAATTCCTCGGGTAGAATTCTCTGTTTCATGGTAATATCTATGGCTCTTTTAATCCTGAAGTTTCTCAAGTTTAATTCTTCTTCTGGCATTCTCTTAAGAGCTTCAACTACATCATGGTCATCCTCTGAAAGAATATCTTCCTTGCGGAGACCTGATCAAATGAAAAAAGAATCAGGATTTGAAGTTATGGTATGGTAAGGTTACAACTGTGTTCATATCAAAGGACACAGACGTCAATTTTTTTTACCACAATCAATCAGTTTCTCACTTCCTGATTGGTTAAGAACTGTGGAAAATAAGAGTCCATACCAACAATTTATGTCATCGCTTTGATTTTGCTAGCATGCTTATGCTCAAACCTAGTTTGTCAGGAAAATTTCTTCTCCAATTTGTGGTAAAAAACAAATTTACAATTGGCATTCCATGGCATGGACTCTTATTTACCAACATTTTACATCAACACATGATGAAAATTAGTTATGGACCCACTCCTCTATGCCTCATGAGTCCATAACATTTTGACCACGTGTGATGCAAAATGTTCACTCACTACCCCCCATACAACAGTAACAGCGACAACAGCAGCAGAAACAACAACAACAACAACAACATCAAAGATCATGTTCATGACCTTTTACCTCTAAACTATAAATGGATTTCATTTTTCATCTGACCGGTTGGATTTGATCTACAGTAGAGTATCATCATCAACAACAACAACAACAACAAATTATTTATTCTACTCGTCATAGGGTATTTACAAATCAAAGACAAATATGCTTAAAGCTCGTCAAAAATATCTTTTACTGCAAAATCTTCCGGGAAAGAATTATTTTGCTCTTATGTTTCACTGTGTAAAACTTACTAATAGTAACTTCGTTACGTAACTCAAAGCCCAATTTCTTTTAACAATTTCTAATAGTTCCCTTGTAAAGATTGCTACCAAAATTCTACAAAAGACAGAAGAAATACTCACCTATTTGTCTATATCCAGCAGCATAAACATACCATTCTCTAAAAGCTGTAAAAAGTCGCTGTCCTAAGGACAGATTGCTTGATGCCCGTCCTCCTAAAGACGCCATCTTGAAAATGGACCATAATATTCTTTCGTGATACACTCGTACAAGTTCCGTAAGTGGTTCGGCCATTTTCGTTTTTATTCGTTTTTATTTCGGGTTTCTTTCATCCAATCAGATTACGCCCTAGTGCTTTGTACAGACTCCAAGGAAGCTTCTAAAATCAAAACATGGCCGAAGGCGCGAAGAAAACTGGAAAAGTGCTCTTCCTTCTTTACTGTTTTATTGATTGTTAAGGCACAAAAACCTAGTGGCGAGCTGCAGGAGGCTCAAGGAAGGACTCTTTCGTCCATGAGTTCCTTCAAAGGAGCTCCATCGAGCGGTTCTTTTGCAGAAAAGACATCAAAAAGTTCGCCAGGATTTTGGGAGTACCACAGCCTTGCTCGCGACGGCATCAACGTGCTTTTAAATGATGGCTTTGAAGAGTCACAGAAGCTCTTTAAAAATCACAGGTAGATAAAAGTGTGTTATAGTGCCCTTTCTCAGTGTTCTTGTACAGTCGTTAACACGTTGTCTTGTTGATAAACTGGTACCAGTTTACGTATACAAAATTGTATATTTGTGACACGTTGACAAATTGAACTTTGGGAATATTACGACTGATTATTGTAAATGCTTTATTGTGGTAATTTTGCTCGTTATTCTTAACTAAAAACATAGGGTTTGACTTCAAATTAACGGTACACCGTTCGGTCTTATGACATAATGTAATCCTTGAAGGTCATTCACATTTATGACGAAAAAAATACGAATAAAAATTCCCTTTCGTTTCCCTTGCGTTCAATTTAAAAAGTCATCTCTACATCTTTGGATTGTTGTTTTGGTGATTGTTTTCTTATCTTTTTTCTGGCTTGCCAGAATAGCAAGTTATGTTCGTCTTTAAGATTGATAATAGGACTTTATTTTTGTATTTGCTTGTCTCGAACAGCCATTGATTCATAAAAAATTCATGTCTTTATGGGGCGAAGCCCAATCGGCGATAGCTCCCAATAAATACACCAGGAGGCAGCTGTCTTTCGAATAAAAAGAAATAATTTAGTCTCTCCTCCTTTATAATTCTGAAGGTTTTTGTTGGTGATCTTAGCAGCAAAGTGTTGTTTACGTAAATTGTTAATGCTCACAAATAAGAATGTTGAATAATAAAATTCAGATCGCATTCAAGATTACTATTATTTTAAATTTTGAGATTTTATAGATTAAATTTCATTTTGTAAAGACTTCAAATTCCATAATGAATTTAAATTCTCCTCGTTTCTATGTTTTTAATCTTTTATTCCCACAAAATGCATTTGTAGATTGCATGATTTAGTAAGTAAAGTCAGACAGAATTAATTTAGCTTTAGTCATTAGATTGCAGATGTTTTCAGAAGATTCTTACATTTCTTTTATATTGGATCTAAGATTTCAAAATCTACTCCTGTAGTTTTGTCTAGAATGATCATTTGTATCCAATAACTGTTTGTTTTGGTGGAAAAAAACATTAAAGGTTTTAGCTTTCATGAAAATTTTAGTTTTCTCTCTTTTGATCTTTCCTCATGATCTGTGGTCCTTATACACTGCTATCAGTGTACAACCACTCATTAACATTAAACGCAAGCTAGATCTTAGTGACTTTCAAGTTAATAAACACCCAGCAATTAAACCAAAATATTAATTCAGACAGACATTATGTGCTTAAATTATTTAGAGCAAAAATGTTCCATAGATGATGGTAAAATTTTCAGAGGTTTTAAAAATCTTAAGATTCTCAATATGTTCGACTGGACATTTCTGATAACTGTATTAAAAAGAATTAGTCATTAATTTGTGTTTTGATAAACTCTTGTAAACTAAATTATTTATAAATATTGAGGATGTTTTAAAATCCATGCTAGCTCACATCAGAAGCTTAAGCTGGGATTATTACATGTACAAGATGGTGTCATTTAGAATTTGTGTGTTAAGGATGAAAGCTTATGACTTGTCAGATTTGGAGTTATCAGCTGTATGTATAGCGAGTCATCGTTATATTCAGCTGAATTTTTGTCAGATTTCCAACAAAAAATTCAATCTTCTATACAGCATGGGGTAAAATGCTGTTAAAATCAAGTAATCTTGTAACATCTGTATGCTCAAATGCTGTAAAAATACCTTTTATTACAATATGGGGTTTCTTACAGCTAATGTTATAATTATTATATAATTACTGTAATCAGAATTAATCTCTTGGTAGCACTTTTTGCACCTTTTTTAATTGGGCTTGTACACCTACATGTATGTAGATATTACTTGTGTAAGATTATGGAGAATGCTTTGTAACTGCTGCTTTACTTAATATCCTTGATGACCATAAAGGTCTAACGTTGGTTTGCGTGTGGGAGTCATTTAATTTAATGTGGAGGAAACATTATTTCAGCATCAACCATAAAGGTGTCAAATTAATTACATGAGATGAAATGTGCAATATATAATTTCAAATTTTGATATGTTTAAAGTAAAGCTGTATTTAGCATCAGTGGTTCCTCCAGCATGAATCTGATCTCCCAGGAAGCCAATAGCCAAAAATGCCAAAAGCCAAAAATGGCGGCCTTGTGCATGAGAATGAGGCCACAAAGGCCTTGTTACCAAAAAATAAGCATGGTGACACTTCTATTGCTATCAAGGATGATAAGTTCCTTTTCCTTTTCAAATACCTATTTTCTGTGCACTTTACAGGATATAGTTGGACTCATTTGAAGCCATGATGATTTTAGAGGCCTTTCTGCCCTCGTTCTCTTGAACAAAGAGCCTGCCGTTTTTGAAAGTCGTCTATGGTGCACTCTTAAATGTACTGCCCTCTCTCTACCATTCCCCTGTTTCAAAGGAAGTTACAGCACAAAGCTCAAAAGTATGACCTGCTCAGGGAGTTCGTTAAGATTTTAAACTAAAAGGACATCTGGATGTGATGCCTGGGCAAGACTTCAGATATATATTATCAGAAGTTGGTTTTAATTTCTCAAGACACTGAGGCAAAACCAAGCAAAATCGTGTTCACAGCTGGTCAATTTGCCAGTTGCCCGGCCCTCAATGAACCCACTGCCAGTATATTTGGATATTTTGGATTGATTGAGCAATCATCCAATCAGCATCAAAGGATTTATCACTGCTCTAAAGGCTAATTGGCAGATTGCGAGACAAAACGTATACAAATGTACAACAGTTGATTTCACAAAACTTTGCCTACATGTACATGGATTTTGAAGTTCATTTGCAAGTTACCTTGGTGGTAACAAACTTCAGAATTTGAAAGCAATTTTTGTTCAATGAACTGCGACATGTTTACATTTTATTTTGATAATCTGATATGTACCAAAATTGCATCTAATCCCCCCAAAAATTTCTCTAAAATCAAATTCCAACTTTACTAAGACTAACATAAATTTTGATAACTTTGGGGTTTTTCAGTGCCATTTTGGTAATTTTTTGTTACATATGTATCTATATATATATTTATTCTTAGATGTAAACATGTCACGGTTCATTGAACCAAGTTACTTTGAAATTCCAATTTTGTTACCAATTTGGTAACTTGCAAATGAACTTCAAAATCCATGTGGGCAAAGTTTTGTGAATCAACTGTAGCAGTTGTCATATTTTTGAGCTTCATACTGTAAAGCTAATTCAAGCTACACAGAATGGAAAGAAGTTAAAATAAGACAGTGTGAAATCACTGGGAATTAAACTCAGGACCTTTGCTCAGAAGGTGATGCACTCACCAACGTAGATACACTTGCTCTTATTAAGCATCTGCATTCACCATATATTTTTTTATTGCTTGTTTTCAATTAGCTGATAAAAGTCCTTGAATATCATTATCTAGCTTCAAATGATAGGCAAACATTACCCTTCATGTGCTCTCAACCATAAAGTATTCTATTGAAAATTTGTCATTCAGCTGAGAAAAAATGTTCACAAGAGTGGATATGACGGGATATGATAGAATATGATATGATAAATTATAGGATTTTAATTTTTCTTTCAGTAATGATGGAAATCCTTTGATGAGTGCTGGGTCAGGAATGGTAGATTTTGTTGTGAGTATCAAACTAGTATCAAACTAGCATTAATTTTCAAAACAAATTTTGTTTTGAAAAGTACATGTGCGGGATTGTCAAAAAGTGCTGGTAACCAGTGATACACCGGCTTCTTTGAGGTTTTCACTGGTTGAAAGTCAGGAAAAGTGAAAATATCAGGCAATTAAAATACAAAACCCAACCAGTGCCATCTCCTAAAAGTTCATTCGCTATCTACTTAAAATCTTTCCCACAACCCTGATTTGTGGACACCTGTTTTATGGACACCCACTTAGCAAGGACACCCATTATCATGAACAGTTTTGAAGTCCTGACATCATACAATTTCTCTTATATTCACTCCTTGATACAGATGCCTTAATAATAATAATAACTTTATTTGCGTGTCAATTAAACTGTAGCTTACAAAAAAATGTAAACTAATTGAGGACACCTATCTACATCGCAATAAAAAATATAAAAATTTAAAAAATCACCCTCCCTTCATATGCAATTTAAAACTAATAAAACTATATTATAAATAATATTATATACAATTATCTAAATTGATGCTTTTCAATGTCCATTTGGTGTCCATATAAAGCAGGTTCCACTGTACATGTGATCAATCTTTATTGTCATCATTAATGATTATTTCTTTATTGGATTCTTTAGATTTACCTTTGAGACCTTAAATAATATTTATTTAATAATCAAATTTTCCATGATGTTTTAGCAAGCCATCCTGACCTTTGAAGACGACCAACTAGACAGAGCCTTAGAAAACCTCAAAAGAGCTCAAAGAATTTGTTACATTGAAAGTAATAAAAAGGCTGGTGTTGCCGTGGATGAGCGCTTGATGCGGCAGATCCTTTATGCTGACTCGGAACTTTATATGGCACTACTTACTTTTCTTAAACAAGGTATGCAGAGTTTTGAGATATGACAGTCTTCTCCAGGGTCCAGATGCATAAAACTTAAATGTTAGATATAACTACATGTACACTAGGAATGTCAGGCATTCAGCCCAGTTAAACCACTGAACATTAGTAATGCCTTTATGTCAGATGTTATGACGTATGCAACTGGACCTAGAAGTGCTAGGCAGCCAGTATTAGGGAGCTTAAGCAGGAGATGTTTTTGTCAACATGGATGCCACCGCAGTATACGTTCTTCTTCATCTGTTCACCATCATAGATGATGTGTCCGTTTTCGTCAAGCAGAAGGTCAGTTAAGGCTTTTTCACCTTCTACCAAGAACAGCAACCTCATCTATGATAGCAAACAGATGAACAAAAACGCGTGGGTGACATCCGTGTTGACAAAAATGTCTCCTGCTTAAGCTCCCTATTGTCTCTGACTACTCGTGTCTCAAGCACAGGCTACTTGTGTTGGACAAAATTTCACTATAATGTTTTGATGGCTCAATTTTTCAAAGCACTCAATTGACAAGTGCCAACTACTTATTAAATATATGGTTGATGATGATGATGGATGGTAATGATGATGATGATGATATTGGTGATGATGATAATGCATATGGTGGCAGATATATATGATTCATTCTTTCTAATTACATTTCTGGAGATTGTTGCACATGTGATTATTGTAACTGTTTTTCAGGTGTCACAGATTACATAAAAGGCGGATATTTAATGCGTCGTGCATGGAAATTATATGATAAGTGTTATAGAGAAATAAGTGCTATTGGTGGACCTTTCCTTAGCTGGGCACCAGAACTTACTAGTATACAAGAAAATGGCTCAGAAGAGTCCAGTGCTGAAGAAGTGGTTCCTGATTTATCATCAACTGAGGTAAGACTGTGTTGCGTGGAGAAATTCATTGTTCAAAGTTGATGCAGGTTTGCCAGTAGAAGCTGGTGAATGGTGGAAATCTGCTTGCTGTGAGGATCAACATAGCTACCTGTTCTTGTTATGAAGTTTGACTTTGGTCTTGGGTTCCTGGTCAACTTGCTTTCTGCTGCCAGTTTTGATATGCTGCGTAGAATTGACATCAATTGCTACATGTACATAATAAGAAGAGGACTGTGCAAAGTCATTGAATATGTACATTCTGCCACAATCATGGTCATTATTAGCATTCCTCTCGGGTACTTAGTCCTTTGGGATTTTGAGCTGGTTGCTCATTGGTTAGGGAATGGCATTTAAATAAAGGACACTGTCTTTCCTGGGTATTGAGCAATATAGCCTAACAACATCGTGGCATCCCCTCCCAGTTTAAGCTGGCCCCTCCCAGATTAAGCTGGGGTTGATTTCAGCCCCGGTGCATCTTCAGCACTTTGTGTTTAACCTGTTTCTGGTTGGAGTTGCACATCCATTTCTTATTAATGACAGTGAGTGAGGCAGAATAATAATTTACTATGTGAAGAAGTGCTGTCAGCTCTGTCGAATTAGAGCAAGGATTACTGATTAAGTAGTCAGCAAAATCTCTGCCAGCATATTTTGACAGGGCTGTATTGTTAGCAATAATGGCTAAAGCTAAATTGATTAAAGCTGAAGTTAATTGGATGATTTGCAAAGACAATTTTTCACTCAGTGCTAAGATGTCATGAAACATGCCACATGGTAAGAGCAGCTCTTCTTCTGAGACATTGACAGTTTTTGATTTGAATTCAAAATGAAGTATTTGTCCCAATATGTCATGGCATTGCTCAAAATATCATTATTGCAAATAATTTCATATAACATCAGCATAAGCACACCCTTGCTGATATTAACACATCAATTTAATTCCAAAATTTGCATTTGAAAGACCGAAGAAGATGAAATGCTTACAGCTTTGGATGAAATACCTGACACCTCTAGTCCGTCACTGTCCAGGAAATCACACACAATGTCTCCTGAAGCTCTGCGGCACCTACAAGCTGCTGTATCTTGTGGTTATGGCCTGTTCCATTTAGCAATATCATTGGTCCCTCCGAAGTTACTGAAGTTTTGTCATTTGCTTGGGTTTTCTGGGAATCGGGATGTTGGTCTTCAGGCATTAGATATTGCCAGTCAAAGTGAGGATATGAAAGCTCCTGTGGCAAGGTATTTATTACCATTGTCATCATCATCATCATCAAATGTTATCATCATCATCATCACTACAACAACAAAGCAAAGCAAAGCAAAGCAACCATGTTTAACGTCGATAACTCGTAACAGTAATTCAACTGACAAACCTGAGGTCGACAGTGCACTCATTTTACTCCCCTCTCTCCATCAGTGCTCCATTTTAAGGGTATTTAAAGCTAATTAAAGCTACACAGATTGGAAAGAAGTCGAAACAAGGATGTGAGGTCTGGCTGGGGATCGAACTCAGGACCTCTCGCACTGAAGGCCACACACTAACCAACTGTGCCATCATTGCTCCACCATTGCTATCATCATTATTATCATTGTTAACATTGTATGGCAAATAATGCAGCTCTTTACCCAGTTAGCAACACTCTTCCTGATCATCATCAATGTTTTTCTTGTTTAGATTAACGTTGTTGTGGTACCATGCTGTTATACGTCCATTCATTGCACTTGATGAAGGCAACAATGAAGAAGGTACAACTGAGACTCAATCAAATGATTATACTTCCTGTTGTTACCACATATTACTTTCCTATCCCAGACATCCCTGAATGCAATCATGTATACCTATATATATAAATGACATATACCTGACGATTTTCCATTTTTCTTTCCTTTCCTCCTCCATTCCTTCTTCCCTTCTTCCTTCCATCCTTCCTCCCTCCCTTTCTTCCTTCCTTCCTTTCATTTCTTCCTTCCTTGTTCCCCTCTTACTCTCTTCCTTCTTTGCTTCCTTTCTTCCATTTTTTTACTCATTCAAGTTTTAGCATCAAGGTTTATTTAGTATTTTTAAAAATATTTATTGTAAAATCGTATGTTTTTCAGGGCTTAAAAAAGCAACTCAGATATTAGAAGAATCATCACAAGAATACCCATCTTCGGCAGTGTTCTTATTTTTTAGAGGATTAGTTTCTAGACTTAAGGTACAATTATAATCATTATTAATCATATTATGATCATCACTGTTAATTATCAACATCATTATCATCATCATCATCATCATCATTGTTGCAGTAACAGATAAAGTATGTGGGTTAGTTGCCCAAAATAATGATATTAATAGGCTAACATAAAATGGAAGCAAATGACATTTGAAGAGATACCCATAGAAATAGCTTAAGTGACTTATTACTAGCCTAATTGACATTTAGTGAGTGCTGCCTAATATTGTTTTTCCTAATACAATAAACCGATTGCTCAAGGTTGTTCGCTTCAGAAATCGAAACACGAAATGAAATGCATGATTACTACAGAATATGCAAAAAATATTTCCAAAGAACTGGAATGTATTTTGTTTTCAAATACCTCATTTTACATGTGACTACCATTAGCTTTAATTTTCTGAAATAGTCCAAATGTCTATGATGACCCTACCCTAATGCCTACATCAAAAAGTCATTTAGGCCTTTTTCATGGTAATCCCTTCATTTATGGATTTGTTTTTCTAGGGTAATGTTGGTCAAGCTTTACAAGAATTTCACCAGGCAATGTCGGCTGCAGTTGACCAGACAGAAATAGCACTTATCTGTCAGTATGAAATAGGTAAATAGCTGAAGATGTTAACCTTTAGTCTTGGCAAAAAATTGCAAAATGTTTTTTTTTCCTGGAAAGTTACAATTAACCACAAAAAGCATAAAGTATTGGGTGCTTTTCAAGTGCCCTGCAGGTTACCTTAGCAATTAGAGTGTTGTAGCATCAGATTGACTTGTAGGGTTTGTTTCCTTATATCATTATTTTATAGGTTGGTGTCATTTGTTACAATTAGAATGGGATTATGCATTACCATCATTCTTTAGGTACGTTTGAATTAACTTTTCCCCTAATTTGATATAATCCACTAGTCAACTTTGTTTCCACCACCCACCACCCCCACGACATGTGTGGGGAATTTAATTGGACAAAAGGGAGAGTTACGCATGACACTGTCAAAAGCATTTAACAAGAAAATACAATTATATTATATTATAATTTATTTGTCTGTTGTTTTTGTATAGATTAAAAGAAGAATCTAAATGGTCTCAAGGATACTATGCATATCTTTGTGGAAGTAAGTTTTATTTCATGTATTCAGGCTCGTAACATGGTATATGGGATCAGGGATCAAGCTCCAAATTATGGCCAGGATCAGGGATCAGAGGCCAGGGCTCAGGGATCAAATGGGTGGGATCGAGGATCAGAGACATTGGGTCAGGATCAGGGATCCGCTCAGTTTTTTTGCACCAAGGATCAGGGATCAAAAATTTCTAAAAATATGGGCTCAGGAATCAAAATTTCCGTAAAAAAACGGGATTAGTGAGACGAAAATATACCATGTTATGAGCCTGTGTATTGCTAGGTTTCATCCATTCCTTTGGGAATTCAGAAGACAATAGAGCAGTAGCCATGTTGGATGAACAAACAAGTGATGCCAATGAAAAATCTTTTGTTGAAATTCATCCAAGATGGCTGCCATGACGTCACATGCAACCCAAGAATTGTATGATTACTGACAGTAAACTTGTACAATGTATGAGGCAAAGCTGTCTTATGTGTTTAGTTTCTAAGCAAGATGTTCACATTTTGACTTCAATTCATTGTACAATTATAGCTGACTTCCGAGTTACACTTCACTTGCCACATACAAAAGTATCAAGACGAGGCTACGTGCATAAAGCTCAGTCATTCGTAACAAGACAAAAGTTTTAGCATGTAGCCTCATTCTGAGTCCTTTGCATATGGCAGGCAAAGCATATCTCACAACTTGACTATTCACTGTACAGTTTTCAAATCCATGTTTTGACCATCCTCCAGCATTTACACAATGACATCATGAGAGACAGGACTTGTGTGATTTGGTCTAAACTTTACTGGTTGTTTTTCATTATTTTTAGTTACTGTTGGATTACTTGGTAGCTCAACTGAAGCACATTCTCAATTTAAATCAGTTCTTAAATTAATTAAAAAGAAAACACCTCTAGAAGAGTTTCTTTGTAGAAGGGTAAGTATCACTGAGGTCAGGCTTTCAGACAATAATACTTGAATGCAGTCAGAATACAGTCAGTCAGTCAGTTAGTAAATCAGTCAGTCAGTCAGTAAATCAGTCAGTCAGTCAATCAGTCAGTCATCAGTCAGTCAGTCAGTCAGTCAGTCAGTAAATCAGTCAGTCAGTCAGTCAGTCAGTCAGTCAGTCATTCAGTCACTGAGTCAGTCTGACAGTGATGGAGTCAGTCAGTCAGTCAGTCAGTCAGCCAATCAGTCACTGAGTCAGTCTGACAGTGATGCAGTCAGTAGGTCAATCTGTCAATCACTGAGATCCTAATGTACAATAAATATATGTTTGTTTAGGCCTCCCAATATAAGAAAGTGGAGCCTTCAGAAGATGACTGTCTTATACTTGCCTTAGAATTGTTATATGTATGGAGAGCCTTTTATACTTGCAGTCCACCAGTACTACATAAAATGCTTAAAGGTAACACTTTCTTTTTCATCTGCTAAAACTAACTGTGAAGAAAACCATTGTACGTGTAAATGGAGTTGCAGATTTACCATCCATTCTCATACCTAATGGCAGGATAAACTGTGCCTGTGCATTAAAAGTCCAGTTCTGAGATATGCCTCAGTCATCATTTGGGTAATAAGAATTCAGGCCAGTACTCAGTGGGAAACAAAGTGTTTTATGACCATTCCATTCTGACTCCCATACTGATGTGTTTATTTGTTCTTAGATATGGAAGCCTGTAATCCTAGCCCTAATCTTATACCACTAAAAACATTAATGTTAGGATCTGTACATCAAATATTAAAGAACAATGACTTAGCTGTAAAGGTGAGTGCCAGCACTGACTTGGTAATAGTCCCCTTCACAGTTCCCTGCACCATCTTGAAAGGTAGCCGTGCCTTTGCATCGAAGCGAGACAAACGGTGAGCATGCAATGATAGATACCTTTTTTGACATCTAGAACAACTATTCACAGGTCTCTATCATTGCATGCTCATAGTTCATCTCGCTGCGATGCAAAGGCACGGCTACCTTTCAAGATGGCACAGGGAACTGTGAAGGGGACTATTCAGAGGGGCTAGGGAAAGCTAGAGGAAAAGGATTGGCTGTACAACTTACTCTAAACTCACATACTGCACTCCTCTCTGTGCTGCTCTCCCTAATAAAAGTTCTCATATTAAATAGCCGATTTCCAAATCTCTAAGCACGCTGTAGACTGGTACTGAATTTCTGCATACAAATGAGGAGAGGTACTCTCACACTTGCCACAGACAACTACTGCCATTTCCATTCTGATTTTTTATGTATGGGATTGACATAAACTGTCACAGCTAAATCAGTGCTGTTTTCACAGTCATATGTGATGTGTATTTTTCTTGTCAGTATTTTCAAGAAGCTATTTTCAAGTCTGGGAGGTCCCCACCTGATTCACATGTCCCGCCTTTTGCTACATATGAACTGGGAGTACTATATGCACAGGATACAAGGGTAGGTATTGTTGCTTAGCAACTACATGTATCATTGTTAATATTGATAGTTAGCATTAATTATCACTGTAGTAGTTGCCAAGGTAACCACAGGTAACCCAGGTTCCTCCCATATGTACAGCCAAGCAACATTATTGGCCATTACTCTACCTCAACAGCCAGCATTATCCAGCCATCAATCCAATCATTACATTTACTCTATGCTGAAACCTCTGTGCAATATATGGCCTCATCCACAATGACCAGCATTTTCAACTTCACAAGCAATCTGATCTCCATAGTTACTTTAACTACATATACAATGTGTATAGCTATTTCAAAAAGGTTGACAGGGCAATCAGTGATAGGTGATAGCACGACCAAGAGGAACTGTGGTCACGCTAATAGACCACTATCTGGCACAGAGATATGAATCACCTATCCACCACTTTGTCCAATAAGGTCTTTACTGCATGGTACTGGCATTGCTTGGGTATTTAATTAATGAAAATGAAGCAATTCTTGTTACCCCAAATTTCCTTTCAGTCATGCAATCACCAATTGCCAATTGCCATTCATCATTCGCCCCGTCAACCTTTTTTGAAATAGCTATATATTGAAACTACAGTGTACTCTACAGCAGCCATCTCTCCCAGCATTTTTAGCATTTTCTATCTCCACCATTAATCTACTCCATAAATTTACTATATGTATTGCAGTGGGCAATCAACAATGGCCACCTCTCCACAATTGCCAACATTTTCTACCTTAACAATCATTCCATACATTTACACATGTACCTTTCCACAACAGTCACTCAATCAGTTCACAAGGTTGTCGTTGTGGAGAGGTTGAGCTATAGCTAAACCCTGACAGTAATGTTTAAGACTATTTTGTGGTTCATCTTCCACCAGTCTAGCGATAAAGGAGAAGAACTCCTGAGGCGTGTAAAGGTAAAATCTTCTGTAATATATTTAAACTTGTAGGGGTCCATCATGTCAAAATAAGTCACTCAAGTAAATTTGATAAAAGCAGTCATTCATGATGCATGCATACACCTCATTTCCAGTGTTTTAAAGTTGAAAGGGAGGGTCCCACACCCCTGGAACCCTCCCCTAGGGATGCCCCTGATGCTCCATCATACACCAACTTCAATACAGTGGTCACACACAAAGCATCCAAGTGAGGCTTCAGGGTACAAATTGGAATAATCCTTTGTGTGTACCCTGGAGCCTCGCTTCAATGCTTTGTGTTTGTGACCAATGAACAGATGTATGGAAAATGGTGAATAAAGAAGCTGTTGGATGAAGAAACAACAGATGCTAATGATAATGATTAGATCTTTTGTTGATCTTCATCCAAGATGGTTGCTACAATATCACTTGCAACCCAGCAAACTGTTTCAACATTTTTGTTGAGTTTTTGTCAGGGATTTAAGGGAAGGGTGTAGGGGGTGCCCACAGAGACAACTTCGTGCCCTTTATTCTCAATACTTTTCCAAAATATCCTCTGGATGGTTTCCAATTTCTAGACCACTGCACCCCCGTCCTGAAAGATAATCCTCTATCTGCCCCTGAAAGATTCCATTGAGTAGAGTTCTGTATTTGTGCTTATTATATATTTCCTTTAGGATCATTATAGTGGATATGACTTTGAAAATCGACTAAGTTTTCGAGTGCACTCTGCTATGGCAAGAATAGAAGAAAGGAAACAAGAAATGGCTGCTGGTCTGCCCAAGAAATCTTACAAATAAGTTATATATTTTAATGTCTGTAGGTTTTAAAGCTTTTAAAATGTTTTAATGCATCACAGAAAGTCCATTAGATCAGTCACATTCATATTTAAACACAATTCAGTTACAACCACCATATTTGTTTCAGAGTTGGTCTTGTACATTCTTACAAACACAATGCCAACCAGTATCACTCACTTGAGGTTGACTCTAATTTGTACATTTCTTCGTAGGGCTGTTTGTATCATTTAACTCCATAATGTGACTAACCGTGCATCCTAAAAGCTTGATTTGTACATTGTGGGTCTGTCAGCTTGATTTGATTTACAGGGATGTTGATCATGTGGTCTGAATAACAGCATTCTGTCTCTGTTTTCTTCCTTTACTACCTCACCCTTCTTTGCTCACTTTCTTTCTTTCTTTCCCTTCCTTCCTTCCTTGCTTGTCTGCTTGCTTACTTTCTCTCTCTCTCTCTCTTTCTTCCTTCCTTCCTTCCTCTTTTGCTCTCTTTCTTTCTTTCTCTCTCTGATCTCTCTCTCTCTCTCTCCCTTCCTTCCTTCCTTCCTTCCTTCCCTCCCTCCCTCCCTCGCTCCCTCGCTCCCTCCCTCCCTCCCTCCCTCCCTCCTTTCTATTGCATTGCACAAATATCTTATGAACTAGCAATGTAATTATTTGACATCTTTCTAAACAATAATCCACAGATGTGGCTGACAGACAGTAGCATGTAAATCAGGGTCTGGCTTTGTGAATGAGGAAAAGTGTTATTTTTAATATAACTGAGTATCATTTTGTATGGAGATATTGATTGACAAACTGGTGTGGGATGCCATGCTGCTGCACGGCAATGTTGAAAGTGTGAATTTTAAGGATAATCCATAACCATGGTAACACAAATGTACAAAATGCATTATATATTCTTTAGGAATTTTAACTTAATATTATTATTGCTAGTGATTTATTCTAATATGCTGTCAAATTTTGATAGGAATGAGAGTGCTAATTATAGATAATTATTGATTGCCTGAGTATCAGGCTGTGTTAACCCTCCCCCCCTCCCATCTCCAGCCCAGAAATCTTGCATGGGATGCTGGGAAGGGAAGGATAAGGAAAAGAATATTTTATCAATTTACGTGTTTATCTAATTCCCTCCACAGACTACTCCTTCTTTGGACTTCCTGTGGCATCGAATGGGGAGAGAGAACTGGGTATATGACAGGGAATTTTTACTCGTTCACAGTAAAGTCTCCTCTTGGTTACCACAGGGAGCCCAAAAATGTAAAGGAGTTGTCAACAGAGGAGGCTAGTGTTTATCAAATCATAGTTATTTTATCATTCGTTTTTAATCGTTCAAAGGCTACAATTGCAGTTGCCCCTTGCCAGATTGACTACCTCAAAACATACCAAGAAGCTCTCCAGTGATTGGTTAATTTGTAAATGCTGTATATTTCAATATACATACTTTATTTATTAGGTGTAACCTCGCATATTATAATAGATACCTATTTATTTTAACACAGTAAGGATCTCTGACCCCTTTGCCTGCCTGTTTCTTAACTAATGATAACTTAATACTCATCGATAGATCCTCTTCCCAGGGGCATTTCAGATTTGTACGGAAAAGCAAAGATCTGGGAACGAGGATGTCATCGATAGACGCAATATATTAATGTCGAACTTGGGCTCCCTGTGGCGTTTCAGAAAGTGGTCGTAACTTAAGGGTAGTAGTAAATCCAAAAAGGTGACATGATTGATTTTCACGAGGATTTACAACTATTTAGCCTTTTCTAAGCCTCAGTACCTTATTTAAAGCAATTTCCTCTTATCTTATCAAGTTAAATTGTGAAAATTCCCTTTAGTTTACAATATAGGTATTTCTTACACACAATTTTACGAACACTCGTAAGTTACGCACGCGCAGTGAAATGTAGCCCCGTTCATTCAAATCAGTTCTCGCTGTAAATATTGTTGACCCCAAAAAGGAGAAAAAAAGCAGTGAGTGTTAAATTATTAAACATTTGTTGAAAAGCATGAACTGAAAAAGCCTTCATTTTAATATTTGTACCAGTTTTTTCGTTTGTATCAAATGATTGAAACGGTTCGGTTGGGGTGGGGCTCGGAATTACACGCATTTTTACGGTTACTAGTTTCGCGCGTGAAAACTAGCCGTGCTTTAGCCTGGGCCGAGTTTTTTGAGAGCGGGTTAGCGTTAACCCAGGACAAGGTGTAAAAGCGCCGAGTTATCCGAACAACCGGGTCCCAGTTTTCACTAGCGACGCGAGCGCAAGCAGGGTAAAGGTGGTGTTACACGTGCAAGACAATTTGCAACAATTTTGCGATCGTCAAATTCCGGAACGGGCTGTTACACGGAACGATTTTCCTTGGAACAGCAACGTACGTGAAGGTCTGTTGGCGCATTTTGTTTTCCTTTTTTTTGGGGGGGGGGGGGGGGGGGGCACTTTTAGATTTGAATCCTAAAGGATTAGTTTTCTTTGGATCAAAGCGATAAGTTTTCGCCAATCCGTCGTTTCATCCCAAAGTATTTCTTGGCTAGTTATTATGCTTACTTTCCTATCAGCCGCCATTTTGTTGCGCAGAAAGTCGATGGCGAGCATGTTGCACGGACCAACTCCAACAAAATTTCGTCATCTTTTGTTGCAGGTTTTTGAAGGCGATTCAAAAACCTGCATGCACTGTTGGCCTCACGTTTATCAATCTATGACTGTTACGAGTTGCCGACGCTAAATAAGATTGCTTTACCTTTGCTTTAGCCGTGAAAGAAATTTTTCGCCACCCACTACACTCCACCCCACCCCACCACACCCCACATCACACCACACCACACACCACACCACACCACACCACACCAATTGTATTCAGAGAACTACGTTCTTTATTCCCAAAAGTCTAGATCCCGTGCGGAATTTTGCAACAGACAGTAAGGTGTTGTTTTGAACTGAATTAACAAACCATGAGGGCTTTACCTTGGCAGCTCAAACGTCGACTCGATGTAGTTGCTTACTTTTGAAGCTTACTGAATTATACCTAGTGCAGCAAAGACAACGACACTTGGCAACAGGTATGTTAATATCTTGTTCTATCCCATACCTAGAAAATTTCACGAAACAATTCGACAGAATTTGTAGAAGTCGAAGTAATACAAATTCGCAACGTTCACCTCGTGGTCACAAAAATTACTCCCCAAGTTTGCTTGAGGATAACATTGGCGTTTAGCTAGCTTCTCATCTCTCCATATTTTGTTCACAAATTACAATAGGTATTTGTCTTTCTTATAGCAGATATACACCTATTTCAAAAAAGGTTGTCACCGCTAAGAGCGATAGGCGATAGGTAATAGGTCATTCCAAGACCGCAAAGCACTATTGATTTCTTAATTAAGCCATCCTAAATCTTTCTTTACACTCTTCCATCAAATATTTGGCTATTCATATGTAAATCAATTAGAAATCAATAGTGCTTTGCAGTCTTGGAATGACCTATTACCTATCGCCTATCGCTCTTAGCGGTGACAACCTTTTTTGAAATAGGTGTATATGGTTCTCGCTGTTTTGAAATTTTGTTGAGATTTTGGCGGTAGTTTTGACTACATGATTTTGCGTCGTAACAGGCAGCGCAAATTTGTATCGCAACTTCTAAGGATTAAATTGGCGCGATACATGTTGTATGTAGTCCTCTATGCCTTTATACTTGATTAACGAAATAGGAAAAAAATTCACCTTGGAATTTTAGATTTATGACCAATTTTTCTCATAAAGCTATTTTTTAAAATCGTCTGATATCTCGAATTATTTGATCTAATTCGCAGAAAAATAATTACCGGTACAAATTTCAAGGCTTGTAGACAAATGGCTGCAAATTTCTCAGAAATCGGACAAAGTTTAATTTTGATGTAAAAAGACGCGATTAAAATTTATGTCTGACAAACAAATCAATAGGTACGGGACACCTTAAACCCAAACAATATATGCATTTCTAACGGAAAAGGCAGCAGTCACATCACAATTTTTTATCAAAAATGGTAATCTTAAAAGCGCTGTCACATGGTGCATATTTTTCCGCAAATCGTTGCGAAATAAGTTGCGTAACTATTGCGCAAATGGCAAGAAAACGATTGTGGCAGCGTTCTTCGGCGTTATGCCGTGTAACACCCCTGCAATGGTCTGCGCAACTTGTTTTGTAATACCACTACGAGACGAATTTGCAGAAAAATGCGTCGTACAATAGCGCCTACACTGAGTGCAATAATGTCTGCAACACGTCATGTAATATAGCATTACGAAACAAGTTGCACGAACCATTGCAGTGTGTAACACCCTACATTGCGTAAAATCACTGCATAAAACGATTGGACCAACCATATTTCGGTGTTGAACCCAGTAACGCCCCTGCAATGGTCTGCGCAACTTGTTTTGCAATGCCACTGCGAGAATTTGCAGAAAAATGCATCTTTAACAGCGTCTTAAACAGCGATTGCAATGTTTCTGTACGAATAGATTTATACGCATAGTGATTTTTATTACAGGTAAAACATGAATGCGTTAGATTTGTTTTCCTTTCGTTATTCACTTTTCTATTCTAAGATCTCGGAAAAGCTGGGCAGCCCACTGACTGGTCATGACAACACTTTGGCTTCCTGGCACGTGGTTTCCTGTGTACTTTTCCTTCGCAGGATTTGGCACCCGAACAATAATTTCCTACGAAAAAGAACGTTTTAAGGTTGAAGACCCGAACACACGATGTAACTTTTTCTACAACGTTGCGCGTGCAACACAGTGTCCAGCCTAGGCTCGGATTTCAGCCGTCAGGGTTTCGTGCGCCCGCGATCAGAGCCTATAATGCAAATATTGTCAGTTTCCTGGGAGATTAGCTTGTGCTAAAGGAACTAACGACGCCAAACAGTGCTATACGTTTTACCTTTAACCGTTGCAGGGGTGGACATACGGTAGAACTGCATGTGATGTGTGCAATATTGTAGAAATCTTTGCAAGAAACGTCGCATTGTGTAACCCAGTGTGAAGTTCAAACTAATCTACATAAATTTTGAAGCGCTACTTTTTTCCTCCTAGTTTTTCCTATCCACACTGAAACCGTGTTGTATTGGAAAATATGTCGTTTTTGTGTGGACTACCTACCCGTCTAACAACCGTCTAACTGTAACAAAGAAGATACATCTCTTTGAGGGAAAAAGGAGAGAGCTGGGTTGAGATTCCTGTGCTACACAGGAAACCCAATCCTCTCCCTTTTTCCTAAAGAAACGCCTGTCACCCAGGCTACAATTTATACAGACTAGTATGTATGCTTGGACGTGCCTATGAGAGAACCATAGCCGGGTCCAACTGACTGCATGAATTAAAAACTAGATGAACGGCGAAGGAAAGAAGGAAGGATTAGATGGAAGGGAGAGAATGAAGATAGGATAGAAGGATGGAAGAATTAAAGGAAAGAACAATAAATATCATCATTATGAAACTGACATTTTTACCTTCCCATATTCCTTTACAACAGACATTCGTCCACTCAAAACGTCTCTTGCAGTTTCTTTTAAGATTCTTCAACTTGCAACATACTTTCGGTGATGCTTTCCAGCAGTTAACTGAAACCAAATCGTGTCTCAGCAAATGAATTTATCACATGACCAGTACGCGGCTCTGCTCGGAAACCTTCGGAAAAAGTCACGTGATTGGGGCTTGACGGCTTTCCTCGGGCGGTGCGGGAAACCCGTCCGGCCCTGCTCGTTTCCGCGCACAATATCTATTCTTTACAGAGTATTTTTATCACATTAAAAAAAAAAAAAACGCTCGGTCCGTACGACATGTCCTCGAGCCAAATAGGCCCTCCAACTCAATCAATAAATACATGGTATTGACATACTATTAACTAGTATGCGGTTATGCTAGGAGGGAAAGAAAAGGGATACCCTGCAATTTTTGCTGCCGCAGCGGAGCGAGCCTGAGCGAGCGCAGCAAGGCAGCGATCCTATTTCAGTAGCTAGCTAAAATCGAGATTTGGATACGACCACAATGCTTAGCGAGTGTCGCAAAAAACAATAGATTTCTTTGTTCTTGCTATCCCACAATGCAAAATTACTTCTTACCACCATGCTTTGCGAGCCTAGAATATAAAAACTCGTGGCCTGCGTCTTCTCGTCGTTGAGCGTCAACTGATCACTTCATGTAATGCTTTGAAAACGCTGCCATAAGGGTCCGTGTAGCACTTGCTAATTGAATTTTCTATTTTAAAATCTAAAAACAAAATTCAAAATTTATCATGATTTATGAATTTTGATTATTTGAAACTCAATTAAAAATTAAAAATTACTTATTTTTGTGTTTCTTAATATCGTTAATGAAGTTCAAAAACTTTAAAAGACCAGATGAATCCGCGTTTCGTTGATTCGGATAGCAGACATAAAAACGATCATGAGCTGTTTGAATATTAATAGTTTGAAACTAAATTGAATTTCAAAAAAACTCCCTTGTTTGTTTTCTTTATTATCAAGGGAAGGGATTTCCCTTCTGGGGTGGGGGGACAGGAGATTTTGTCAAAATTTAGTCAGCTGAACGAGCTGAAATTCACACCAATCAGTATTCAAAATATCAGAATACACTGATGTCCTGAAATAATGTTGTAATAACCTGAAACCACAATACCGTAATAGAAACAAGATTTTGCTGCTCAGAAGCAGAAGACACAGTTTATATTCTCAGAAAAGGCGACCACTTTGACGGTTTGGTCAAATAAAGGAGGAGCTGTGCCATCCAACGTTAGTAGACAAGACAGACGTTCTGGGTGCGAGTAGCAATGATAATGATGATGAAGATGATGATGATGACGCAAATGCTGTCCTCGACAGTGACGAAGATAAAGCCACTATTCTTGTCGCGAGTAGTGATGACGAAGATGATGATGTTCAAAAAGATGATGTCGAATGTGAAGAAGACAATGATCACGTTGTAGTCGTGATCAGAGATGATGATGATGAAGATGATGATCATCATCATCAAAGAGATGTCGCAGGTGCTGACGACTTTGAAGACAGTGACGTTCTGGTGGAGTCTAGTGCTGCTGCTGATGATGATGATGTCGATGCAAAAGACGACGTCAAAAATAGTAAGATCCATTTTTATAGAAACGAACCTGATCTGCCAATTTTTAAGTCTGGGAAACACAACCTTACATTTGCTGAATTCTTTACTCATCTTGTAGATAATCCTGACATAAATCTAATCGCTAAGGAAATTCCCAGTCGTGTCGAAAACGACGTCTCTTATACTTTATCAGTCAATCAAGGTGATGTTCCACTTTCGGATGTCACTTGCGATCAATATATCCTTATTAGGACATTATTTGACATTGTCTGATTCTGATATTTTGAATACTGATTGGTGTGAATTTCAGCTCGTTCGCCCTAAATAAGGTATATCCTGAAAACTTACAAGCACTTATAGGAGAGATCGAAGGTAATTTTTGCTACTATATTGATTTTTAAAAAGGTATCCCTGTTATCCGTGGTATCCGTGTTATCCGTGGTATCCGCGAAGTCGAAATGCCACTGTTGGCCGAGCTGGTGCCTAAGTACGCTGACTAACTTTTGACAAAATCTCCTGTCCCCCCACCCCAGAAGGGAAATCCCTTCCCTTGATAATAAAGAAAACAAACAAGGGAGTTTTTTTGAAATTCAATTTAGTTTCAAACTATTAATATTCAAACAGCTCATGATCGTTTTTATGTCTGCTATCCGAATCAACGAAACGCGGATTCATCTGGTCTTTTAAAGTTTTTGAACTTCATTAACGATATTAAGAAACACAGAAATAAGTAATTTTTAATTTTTAATTGAGTTTCAAATAATCAAAATTCATAAATCATGATAAATTTTGAATTTTGTTTTTAGATTTTAAAATAGAAAATTCAATTAGCAAGTGCTACACGGACCCATAAGTTATTATTTCCAAAGTTTCTTAGTAGCACCAGAGACAAAATAAGTGAATTTTGAAAGTTTGAATATTTTGAAATTTTGAATATTTGAAATTGAATATTGAAATTTTGAATATTTGAATATTTGAATATTTTGAATATTTGAATATTTTGAAATTTTGAATATTTGAAAGTTATGTTATTATATTCAATTCATTATATTATAATTTCTTATACTATCTTTCGAAGTAATAATTACGGTCAATAATAGCTTAAATAGTTCATCTGGTGCCTTTAAATTGCCTTGAATCACCTCGCGCTTTTCGCATCTTCACGACAGATCTAATGTATAATATCAAGATTTAGTTTCAAATAGAGGGCAAAGGGCATACAACGGCGTGAAAGACAAGATGACAGCAATCCGGCGTCACGTAATAGTTTGTCACTATTTTCAGAAAAAGCTAATGGTAGTCACATGTAAAATGAGGTATTTGAAAACAAAATACATTCCAGTTCTTTGGAAATATTTTTTGCATATTCTGTAGTAATCATGCATTTCATTTCGTGTTTCGATTTCTGAAGCGAACAACCTTGAACAATCGGTTTATTGTATTAGGAAAAACAATATTAGGCAGCACTCACTAAATGTCAATTAGGCTAGTATATTAACTTATATTATTTTCCAATGGGTTTATCTACATTTTCTCAATTTAGTTTGGGCTTCCTGTGGAATTAATTTAAACGTCTTACTTACACTGACACCAAGTGCCAAGGAAACCCTCCTTGCACTGACACATTGGGCCTCCTGTGTATATTCCACCATTACAACACATCTGTTGAGGGCTGGTCTTCTCTGCAAAAAGGTAGGTAGGTAGGTAGGTATGTAAGCTAAGTATAGGTAGGTAGGTAGGTAGGTAGGTATATAGGTAGGTAGGTAGGTAGGTAGGTAGGTAGGTAGGTAGGTAGGTAGGTAGGTAGGTAGGTAGGTAGGTAGGTAGGTAGGTTAAGTATAGGTAGGTAGGTGGGTAGGTGGGTAGGTAGGTAGGTAAGTTAAGTATAGGTAGGTAGGTAGGTAGGTAGGTAGGTAGGTAGGTATAGGTAGATAAGTTAAGATGGGTAGGTAGGTAGGTAAGTAGGTAGGTAGGTATAGGTAGGTATAGGTAGGTGAGTAGGTAAGTAGATAGGGAGGGAGGGAGGTCTGAACACTAGTCTGAACATGAACGTAAACGGAGTGTGTCTACAATAATGACAACGCATATTTTTCGATTCGATCGTTTTGGCCCTCATACTAAAGCAGAGTTTTTCTTTTTTTCTAAGTGCGAATACAAAGAAGAAAAAACAAGATATGCTTTCAAGTATTGATTAGTTTGGTGGTAGCCTAAGATAAGCGCTGTTATCATATATATTGTGAATTTACCTCTTTGCGCCGTTACTCCTTGAAGTTGACAAACAACCACAATCAAACACGGGACGAGAATTTGAATGATAAACATCGTAAACCCTGAAACTACTGAAAACATAAATCTTCGTAAACAGGGCAGCAAAGGGCCTTGGCGACGTGAACTCGCAGTTTGATTGTGCTAAAACTTGCTGCGTGATGCATGATCGATACACTTTGCTCTTTTTTACTACACTGCTATACTGCGTATTCTGCGTAAAGCCCGCAAAAATCTCTACCGCCAGCCGTGTTACTCTGACTGCTAATTCTAAAATGTAGACTCTAGTGGAAGAATTAAAGAGCGCGGGAAACGGAAACGTTTGCTAAATCGTCTCAAAATCGTCTCTCATATCCCAAAGGGCGCTTCACGGAAGAAGAGTTTTACGTCCAACACGGGTTTCCGTAGAGATGAATTCAGCTATTCTCAAAAATGCCGTCCATGCTTGAAGAACTAAAGAACTCGCCCGTGGCTAGCAACAAATTCGTCTTATAAAGTTGGCTACAAAGTCTTTTCTTGGGTGTAAATGACTTCGTGTCAGTTATCTAAAAAATGTGCCACCATTAATCCCTTTTCGCGATGTAGCCTGTATAGATAGATCATATGAAGAAATCACCAGTTGTACTTACATATGAACTAAAGCTTCTCACGGAAAAGTTCAGCTACTGATTTGATTTTCATATATCTTGTCGCCAAGCCTTGAAAATATTGTGAGCCAACAATCTCATTTTTTATTGTCATGTGCCGCTTATTTGTCTGTATGCTCTCAAGAATTTAAAAGTATTTTATAGTTACCATGGTTCGTCTGCTCTCTTGCCTTGCGCAATTGAAGGCCTTTGAGTAAACATTCAGTGGGCGCCTCTTCTGCGTTTATCAAATCGAGTTCAAGCCAACGTGTAACGTTTTTTTTTATTATATTGACAAAGCGACAAGAAATTGGCGGGAAAATTTTTTTTAGGACGTACGCGCGCGTACATCCGGGACATTTGATACATAAATTTTTCATATCTTCACTAGTGAAAATATGGAAAATTAGTTTCCGGTTAAACAGTTACATAATATTTATCAGTTTCAAACAATCACAGCGCGCGTAATATATAGTTATATATAGTTGTCATAGCTACACACGTGCCGTTATGCTCAAAAAATCGACAAAACGGATTTTCATTTTTTATTCAGTAATTGGAATATACACTATATGACCATAGTCGATATAAAATTGTGAGTTCTTGGTAAGAAAATACAGTACGGCGAACTCTCTTATAATGGATACCTCTATAACTTGGACCTCTAAACGGATACTTCTGCATCCGGTCTTGACACTGAAATTCCACCGTACACGGTCTTCAATAAGCTGCGAGCAGAGCCTCCCTTTACCTTCTCCGCTCTGCTCGCAGGGAAGCTCTTCAATTAAACCCAGCCTGATTTTCAGGCTACTTCAAGCCAGGCTTGTAGTTCAGTGGTCCGGGGGATCTCCTGGAGTTCACTGACTCGTCCTTGAAATTACACGATTCAGTTTTAATTTCATTTCTGTGATTCTAAACGATTTTTATCGTATGGATTCTGGTATAAAACAAGACGTTCACTTGAACGTTTACTCAGCGGGCTTTGGTCCCTTTTATATTGTGAAGTAAAAATGGTGATATTGCGAATATATAAATGCATGTTATGATTCAGACGGCTACAACCGCTGAGTACTGATTAGTCTATTATAGGATATATCCTGTAGTAGGTTTCAATCTCAAGAACAAAACAATGTCTTTCTCCGTAGAAACTAAAACTATTCTAGCGCAAACATTGTTCTGTCTTTCATTTAACAAATAGATTCCATTTTTCCGTGCGTCTGTACTCTAATCGATGCACAGATGACGTCAAAATGTGGCGAGAACAAAAAAGTACGCCACGAGACGAAGTCTAGCTAGTGGAGTGACTGTTGTTCTCACCACATTTTGACGTCTTCTGTGCATCTATTAGAGTACAGACGCACGGAAAAATGGAATCTCTCTGTTTTATATAATATTTATCGAAACATTCCAACCAATCAGAGCGCGCGTAAGATTCGATGACGCCATCTATGTGTGTGTACTCTAATCACACATGGTTGTTCGACCAATCAGAGCGCGAGTTATATGCCAATTATTATATAATGTGTAATAGAATGAATGAATATAGCTAGTCGGTACACATACCAGTTGCAGGAACATAAAGTGGGGACTTGTTACAGGAACGATCCTATCTTGTGTACTTTTTCGTTAACAATAACTTGGTAATGAAAAAGGAGAGAACTTGTCTCACTTCATGTTCCTACAACATGTCCCCTAGTGTGTATCGAGCATAAAAATGGGAGAACCAACATATTGAATTCATAAAATCTATTGCATTCTGCCATATGCCCCTGCCGATGCCCGTTGTACATGAAGCTTAATTTCTTTGAATGGATGTATCATTTTTTCAAGTTGGGAGGGTGAATTCTGAATAAAAAGAATCGGAACTGCTCTTCAGAAATTTTCAAATATACCCTTCAAAGATGCCAGTCTTCTTGGAATGGGCGTGGCTTAATACCGATTCCCCAACTACATCTTATGAGCGCTTTTAGCCGTATATGTAGGTTCTCCCACCATTAATATACAATAATAAATGAATGTGATTATGTAACACTGTATAAAAGACTTATATTACTGACGTTTTTAGCCCTAGCCCTTCGTCGGAGTTAAACTGAAGGGCCATGGCTACAAACGTCAGTAAATCTCTCAGAAATCATCGTATGATCTCGTAAAATCTCGAAAATCATTATAAAATCTTTCGAAAATCATGTAAAATATCATTATAAAAATTCATTATAAGTAAAAGGGGACATCTTAGATGCTATCAATCGATTACATTTTAAGATATCAAATTGAATTAAACTCGACCAGCGAGTACTTTATAGTTTTGACTTGGTGTTTTGTAACAACGGTTTAAGGTACTTGTGATAGGCAGGAAGAACCTGAAAGATAGGAAAAATAAAATAAGACAGAAAAAATAACCGTTTATTTAGTGGTCGAGTTTTCTGGATTTTTATCATTCGTCGTTCGTCGGGGACTACGGTTATACACCTATTTCAATAAACGTTGTCGGTATCGAACCTACGCGACTCACCCGAAAGGGAGTATGGGAAGAAATTACTAAAGTTATAAAACCACAAAAATCCCATACGATTACTCAAATTCAGCTTGCTCTGACCTTATACACTCAAGAACTTCAGTTACTGATGCAAAAGTAAATATCAAAGCCAAAAAGAATGTGTAGTTTTGCTACTACCCATACTGCTTTTCGGTCTAGTCGCGTGGGCTTGAGAGCTCTCATACGACAACCTTTTTTGAAATAGGTGTGTGTCCTTATCTGATACGACGTCGACGTGAAGACCTAACTAACCCAGAAACACATTTAAACAAACTAAATCATAATTAATGAATAACTTAAAAAGTAGAAAATGTACAGAAATCATAGTGTAGCTACCTTTCGCAAACAACTCTCAGCGAGAGGCAAATTGCAAAGCAGTGGATGCTAAAGGCAGGCTAAAGTCCACACTGTAGGTTTTCCTTTAAAAACGCAAACATCGAAATGTTTTCGCGTCATGTTCACCCCACCGTACCCAATTTATGAAGCATTTGGCAAAGATTGTATACAGGTAGCCTAGGGAATCGAATTGATGAGCCTTGGAATAACCATATGGTCTAGTTAAGGAGCTAAGGATTTGTCCCTGGTAGCCTGAAGCGGGAATAGCCTCGTTTCCATGCCTAGCCTCATTTCAATGCCGCATAGAAACGAAGCTATTCCTCCCTAGCCATTTAAAATTAATATAAATATTAATAGTCATCCATAACCAAACATTTACGTGATTTACCGGTTGTTTATTGAGTGGAGATTGTTGTGCCCATTTAAACAGATGTTCATAAACATTCCCGTCGTATCTTCCCAGAGGAGAAAGTCGAAAGTCCGGGTGATCAAACGCATCCACCAATGGGACAGCATCGGGCCTGAATTCAAAATGAAATTAAATTAAAAAAGTGAAATTGTATGAACAAAGTTTAACACTTATTGTAAAATTGGTATTTAGTGGCAGTTGTTAACTTCCCAAAGATTGTCAACGAGGCCTTCTCTATAGCCTTGTTATTAATTGGTACAGTACGCGCGCTCTGATTGGTAGAAAAACGTGTAGAATTAAAGTATAGACTTAAGGATGACGTCATAGAATATTAAGCGCGCGCTGATTCGTTGAAATATCGTGAGTTTCTGAAAGCCCGATTAGTGTCAATCCAGTATTAGAGCCGTTTCCGTATGAGTGGGAAACTGACCGTACCATACCGTGACCATGTCAGTACCGTAATGTCGACAAAAACATTCGAAATTCCTGCCGTAACCGTACCGTGCATTGACCGTAACTGGACAGTCAGTTTCCCACTCATACGGAAACCACTCTAACTCTTAACAAAACCATTCATTTTAATCCTGGATTAGCATTAAGTGGGATTTAAGGGACCGGCCCCTAGGCATTCTCTTTTTGCTTTTATCACATTTTGACGTCATTTGTGTATCTAATTATATTAGAACACAGACGTACGGAACTGAATGGAATCTGTTAGTTAGATTAATCACCACTTTTTCTGATTCCTACAGGGTGACTGCTAAATGAGTCTCCAAGTTACCTGATTTCATCGATGAGAATGTTCACTTGACTCTTTATCAATTTAATTTGATTTACATTCAAAGCTCCAACCTAGTATTATCAATGAATCAGTGCTTAAAAACCATCTGACAAATGCAAAGCTGTGAACTTCCTTTTTCTTTCCTTTCCTTTCCTCTCTCCCTCCCTCTTTCCCTTCCTTCCTCAATCCCTCCCTCTCTTCCTCCCTCACCTCTTCCGTCCCTTCCTTCCTTTCTTCCATCCTCTCTCTCTTCCTTTCTTCCATCCTCTCTCCCTTCCTTTCTTCCTCCCTTTTCTTCCTCCCTCCATTTCTTCCTTCCTTCATTCCTCCCTCCCTCCATCTTCTTTTCCTCTGTCCCTTCCTTCCCCTGTATTGAACACAAACAAGTCATTACCAACCTCTAGAAAGCTACCGCTGTTTTCAGCGATTTCATTTAAGGCATACAAGTCACAGAGAGCCTTCAGGACTTTCCTGATAGAACTGCTTGTGTTTGTAAGACCAGTACGAATAAAATCCATGTAGTATAGAACCATGAGATAGAAAGCATGAGCCTGTTGAAGGCAGTCAATCAAGTTATATGCATATTAAAAAATAGACAGAAATGAGAGATGAAACACGCTTGTAATTTTAAAATTAATACAAGGGCTACCTACATGGGCAAATTTTGTATGACAATAGATGATACAATTTAACCTAATTTCACATGAACAGGTGATAATATTGCAGTACAATCAAAATTGCAAGTATTATAGTGTTGTGAGTGTCACAATGTTCTTACTTCTGCACACTTAAGGAGTTCCGGTGAATTTGCATTCCAGGCATCCATTTGTTCCATTCCTGTCATTACTTGTGCTTGCATTTTCTCAGCTACAGCATATATCATTCTATACATGACAATAACATAATTCCAGTATCAATCACAATAACATAGTTAGAAAGGTTTCAAGACATTGGGTTGATATTGAAACCTTAGCCAAGGCCTATCCGTAGTCTGTGTAACAGCCAAACACAGCCCCTGGTTACCATAGATGGTTTAACGCAGGGTTTTGTTTGGCCATAACACATGCTAGCTATCCATTACTGAAACAAAAGAAATTAAAATTGACCTTTAGCAAGAACTTAGACAACATTGAAAAAATCAGCCAATTCCATTTTGAAGAAAGTGTTTTACCTTCGTGATCGCATCTGAATGACTTGTAGTTGAATTGAGGGATCCAAAAACTGTTTGATGGAGGACACTGGAATAGTTTCCCCATTATCTTGATGACCAAGGTAAGCAACTGTCGATGGCAGACTCTGTCCTCCTTGTGCTACTGACACACACTTTAATAGATACCTTGAAAACATGAAAAAACAATATAATGGTCCAGGACTGATCCCTGGGGGACACCACAAGGTATTTCACTTTCTGTCCAACATTGTTTTAAGAATATTTGCAAATTATTCTACAGCAGCAATTGTATTGGGGAAAATAAGAATGATTTATTGATGTGGACCTAAAAGAGATCCCTGAGGAACATCCTTACATCATTGATATTACTTCTATATATCCTATAATTGAAACAATTTTTCGATAAAAATGTCTACAACAATAAAATTACCTAGCTGCTTGTAAGTACAAAACTTTATTATCTCCCTCATAGGTACTTGCTGCACTTGCTATATTGTAGATCTCCGGCAGAGAGCTAAACATAGAGAAGCCATGGCCACCACACAAGAGCCTGCACTCCTGAGCATATCTTAAATTCAAACTTGTACAGAAAGCTTTTAGACTGCTTGACATAGCATGCATCTGAAAAATATAGGTTGAGATATCATTTTCATATCATGTCATCAATATGTTAGATATGGCTGATTAAAGCTGTACAACTACCAAAGAGAAAAAGAAAGCAAGAAAAAAAATTTGATAGAAAATAAACTATAATCTCATCTTATTTTTTTGAGAAAATAACAGATTCAAATATTTTAATGATTTGATGATTCATTGAAATGCCAGCAAGTTATCTCCATTTTACAGTGTTCCATTCATTGCTTGTTATTTGATGATTATAATATTTCACTTACCTCAGGTAAATAAGAATCATTGCCATCCATTATCTGATTGTTTAAAATGAAGTATTCATTAATCAGTCGATGAGAAGTGAACTTCATTGCATACGAGGCAGCCAAAATTGGTAGCAGCTTGTGTTGCTGTGTTTTAAAATCTATGACTTGGATTTCACCTTCCCTAAAGAAAAAAGCCACAAAATATTTTTTAACCTCTTAACAATGTATTCATGCAGTAATACAAAAATAGGGTATGTGTGATGACATCACAATGTATTTTAAAGGGTTGGTCAAAAAAATCCCAAAAAATCAGAGTCTTGCCTAAATGGAGCTTCACGAGTCTGCATCTGTTTCTCAAAAATCTCATTTTCAGAGTACTGAATTATTGATCTGGGAATAACCATCTAATTGCCAACCTCTTTGTTCATTAAGCTTTAGCAAAGAGGTATTTATTAAGACTTATGTGCACACACACATCAAGAACTCACATATAACATCAAGCAATCTACTCACCCTGGCTTAAGTTCACTCTGACGTCGAACTGCACTATAACGCACAGCTATAGTTATAGCTTTGGATAACTTAAAACTCATATGTGAAGGAATTCCTGCTCTAACATAGAGCATAGTACCATAAAGACGTTTTGAGTTTCCACTGCTGGAGACCTTTCCATCAGGAGACACCTTTAATAAAGATATGGTTATTATTACATTAAATACATCTTAGAACAGAGGTGCATTTTTATATATTCAATACGATGCTATGTTGCAACCATGTCAGTAAGGTAAAGTAATAAAAGCAATTAGAAGTAATGAAACCACATTTTACGTCGATAACTTGTGACAGTAATTTGAATAACTGATAAACTTGAGGTCAACGTTGCACTCATTTTACTCCCCTCTTTCCACAAGTGCTCCATTTTAAGGGTATTTAAAGCTATTTAAGCTAACACAGAAATGAAACTTAGAAGTTGAAACAAGGATGTGAGATCTAGGGATCCAACCCTGGACCTCTTGCACCCAAGGCCGCACACTAACCAACTGTGCCATCCTAGCTCCGGAGGTGATCAATAACCAAAATGCCAACAGACTTGTTTCAATGCCTAGGTTCACATAATATTGACAATCACTGTAATATTGCTAGGTATGATTGTACAGTTGTAAATATTACAATTGAAAAGCTATCATAATACTGCAGTACCTTTGTCAACCCCATAAGCATGTTTTCTCTTGGTATACGAATGTTATCAAGAAGTAAAAATCCATTATCTGAAAAATGATAAAAGTGCGAAGCTTTTGGACCTATATCACCAACATTAACACCTGCAAAAAACAAATAAAAATAACAAGGATGAGACAAGATGGTAATGTGTCCATACGAGATTGATGAGGTGTCAAGTGGTTGCAGCATATCTAAGGTGTCAGTAAGTGGTTGGTAAGGTGTCAGTAAGTGGTTGGTAAGGTGTCAGTAAGTGGTTGGTAAGGTGTCATTAAGTGGTTGGTAAGGTGTCAGTAAGTGGTTGGTAAGGTATCAGTAAGTGGTTGGTAAGGTGTCAGTAAGTGGTTGGTAAGGTGTCATTAAGTGGTTGGTAAGGTGTCAGTAAGTGGTTGGTAAGGTATCAGTAAGTGGTTGGTAAGGTGTCAGTAAGTGGTTGGTAAGGTGTCATTAAGTGGTTGGTAAGGTGTCAGTAAGTGGTTGGTAAGGTATCAGTAAGTGGTTGGTAAGGTGTCAGTAAGTGGTTGGTAAGGTGTCAGGAAGTGGTTGGTAAGGTGTCATTATATTAAGTGGTTGGTAAGGGTACGTTGTTGGTAAAGTGTCATTAAGTGGTTGGTAAGGTGTCAGGAAGTGGTTCACAGAGGTGTCAGTGAGTGGTTGATAAGGTGTCAGTAATTAACTGATTGGTAAGGTATCAGTAAGTGGTTGGTGAGGATGTATCAGTAATTAAAATTAGTAGTTGGTAAGCTGGTGTCAGTAAGCTGTTGGTAAGGTGTCAGTAAGTGGTTGGTGAAGTGTCAGTAAGTGGTTGGTAAGGTGTCAGTAAGCAGTTAGTAAGGTGTCAGTAAGTGATTGGTTAGGTGTCAGTAAGTGGTTGATAAGGTATCAGTAAGCAGTTAGTAAGGTGTCAGTAAGTGGTTGGTAAGGTGTCAGTAAGTGGTTGGTCAGTGGTTGGTAAGGTGTCAGTAAGCAGTTCGTAAGGTGTCAGTAAGTGATTGGTAAGGTGTCATTAAGTGGTTGGTAAGGTGTCAGTAAGTGGTTGGTAAGGTATCAGTAAGTGGTTGGTAAGGTGTCAGTAAGTGGTTGGTAAAGTGTAGATAAGAGTGACTAATAAATTAATGGTTTTACTATTAGTGAGATAGAAATAGAATATTATAATACTCTTTTTTACCTGGCAATGGTTTGTGATTCTTGAGGTCTCTCAATTGTGTAAGAAAAAACTGTATTCCATGTTCTTTTCCATCAACTATAAGCCGAGCAACAACAATCGCATGTGTGGAGGAATGACCCACTGTAAATTGAACAAACAACACCAAATTTCCACAAAATTTCTTTTGGTATAAATTATGGTGATTTTGAACAAAAAAAATTGAGAAAGAAGCATTAAGAAATCTAGCATTAAGTTAAAATAAGGAATAAAATTGCAAATTTTACTTACAATTCCCAGGCCACCATTTACAAGCTGATAAACTAGGACTGTGCATCACAAACTCTTGTGTTGTTTTATCATATGTACCTGTTGTCTCAAGACCTCTTACATATGTTCCTAATACAAAAGCAGACAAAATTCTAGTTAATAAGAATGTGTTTCCAAAACATTTTCCACACCACAGCAAAGAAACTATAAAGAAATTACGAGGTTTGTTTGGTATAAAACTGGATATTTCAGAATATAGCTCCAATGAGCTATATGGAGTAAGGTTGACCCTACTTACCATGCCCCAATTCTGTCTGAGCATAAGTTCCAATAATACGATATTTTTCTGCCAGTGGAATCCACTTTGCCTGTTGCTCTTTTGTTCCAAGGTTCTAGAACACCAAAACATAGGTTAGCTAATTTTCAGATAGTCATTAATTAGGGAATTACATGCTTTTCTGACCTTCCCCTTTACCCTCAACACATGCAACAACCACATACTTGTACCAGCCTCCATATCTACACTAAGGAGCCTTCTATGAAGCCCTCATGCTATTGCCTCCACTGCACTGCCTGGGTCAGGCTCAATCGACATCTTGGGACTGACTGGGGAAAGACCGAGCACTTCCTTTACACCATTGGCGCAGCTGACACTGACATCTGTACCTATGTGGTGGTTCTTAGAGCACCACTCATCTCATCCAAGCCTGCCCCAATTAACTTCAATCCTCCTCACAGATACATACCTTTATTGCTGGGATGAACATACCATTGTTGAGATCAAATGGCTTGGGGGCATTTATTGTCCTTCAAAGACAAGATGAAATTATAGTTAATAACTAAAGGTAAATAGCAGAGTTTTCAATTTTCAAGTGTTTTCACTTTTTGAAATTGCACGTAATGATGATCAGCTCTCCTCTGGTAAACAGGCTAGCTTAAAGTCTAAGCAGTCTTGAGGAAAGAGCTTAATCAAGAGCATATTTAAGATCTGTTGTCCCCTTGATCAGTCCCTATCAGTTTTCTGAAGGTGTCTGACCCAAGTTACACCTCTGATCAAATCCAAATTTCCCACTTGGAATATTAACCTGCAGTTTAGATCAACAGAAGAGCTTAAGGTAGCTTACTATAGTTTTAAAGATATCTTTATACCCATAGTAAAAGTGTATAATACTGCTACAGATGTATAGTTTGACACCAAAATTCTGCAAGTTCCAGTGTCGTCAGCATACGCATGATCTTGAGCGTGTGCACGCTAAACTATAGTGAGCTACCTTAAATAGACAATGCTTTTTGACTTGTGCAATTATATATAATAATTACTTTCCCATGATGTGCAAATCTTCTGGATCAGTAATATTATACTCTTTTGTAATTTCATTGAATCGTAACCCTCTTTTCAGCGTCTTTTCATAGGCTTGTATTCTGTCAAGGAAAAAATCCTCTACAGGATCAAATAACGGTTCTTTGATAATGATATTTTCTATAAAGAAGAATTGAGAAAACAAATTTCAGCCATTTATTCAACAGTATATATATTAAGTACATCTACCTCACCAGACAAGCTATCATTGGCTTTTCAAAGATATTGGCAATGTAGACCCAAAATAAAATATTTAATTAAAATATTTAATATTTAATACTGTCTGATAATTTTCTATATATTTTGATCAGAGATGATTATCAGGGGATTATCGGGGGAGGGGGAGGGGGAGGGGGAGGGGGAGGGAGGGGAAGGGGGAGGGGGAGGGAGGGGAAGGGGAGGGGGAGGGGGAGGGAGGGGAAGGGGAGGGGGAGGGAGGGGAAGGGGGAGGGGGAGGGAGGGGAAGGGGGAGGGGGAGGGAGGGGAAGGGGGAGGGGGAGGGAGGGGAAGGGGGAGGGGGGTCTGAGAGGTCTGAGGTCTTTGTTTGGATAGGATTTTGAGGGTAGTGACATGCTCTCTGGCTTTTTTTTGGCTTTGTTTGCACCTCCCTGCCACCCTTTGATTATAATACTCTATAACTGGATTATAATAATCACTTTATGATCCATTATTATTTGAATCAGGATTGATATCAATCAGGGTTAGGCGCCTTTACACGGTACATTTTCTCTGCAACTGGGCAAGAATGACGTTGCGAAATAAGTTGCATGAGTCGTTGCAGCATGTAAAATGTCTTGCATCGTGAAAAATTGTTGGGATCGGGATAATGCAATGGTTGCAGCAATTTTTTTCGGCATTGTAACAACCCCTGTAATGCTGCCTGCAACGTCTTGCTTAGCGACCAGTGGTAGACAAAATTGGGTAACTGAGTGCCATCGCCATGACATAACCTTTAGATCAGACGTCAGGAGAAAGACAAAGAACCATCGATCGACTAAATAATGTACACATTTAACCACTAAAAACTAATTAATCAATTTCACCCCCAATATGTTCAATCTTTTATGGATATTCCTTTAGCTACTTGCATATTTTTAGGGAGATCATGCAGATCTCTGACATGCTTTTGGACATTGGACAGCTGGAATGATAAATCAATATTTTGCACGACTCACCGAGATAGCGCCGTCTAATTGTCTTCTGCTTGCCTCCATCAAGAAGATTTGTCAGTTCTTCAACGTTGAAAGAAGCTTTTGATCGTTCACGAACAAGATCTGGGTTGATTTTGCCACTCATTTTGCCACTCAACTTTGTCACCAGTCGCAAAGGGACAATGCAAGGGGAAAGCAGTGTGAGATTGCGTGACTTTTGTTCACTTGCCGGGATGACACCCTGCCGTGATGAGTGATAAGAGAACAATGGGGTCAATAGACCTGAGCATCATTTTGCATGATCAGCAATATATCGAAAGTGGTCGTTTTGTAAATGCGACAAAATATTAACCGCGAGGTAAACAATCTCGAATCCAGATTCTCCAGTTCCAGCTATCTAGTCGACGCTGTCCCCCCCCCCCCCCCCCCCCCCCCCGGGGTGGAGGGGACTCCATTGTAAAAATCAGCGATTTGTATCTTTTAGGGTGTTAAAATTGAAGTTCAGAGTGTTTGTATTTCCTGGTATCTTTTAGAGTATCAAAAGAGCCATTGGCTTTTCGTATTTTATAATCGCGCATAAGGAGTTAGGAGATTTAAAAATATAATCAGAATAATGCTCAGAGAAACAGTTTAAACAGAGTCGTTTAAACAGTTTATGTATTTTTTGTATGTATCTTTTAGGAGTTAAAACTCGTCCAGCCACGCCATTCTTAAAAGACTTCCCGCGGTATCTTTCAGGGGTATTTTTGAAAATTTCCGACGATCATACCCGTTCCTGTATAAGTATAAGTATAAGTATATGTATAAGTATATATGTGTATAAGTATCAGAGGTCCCGCTGGCTTTTGGAAAGTGGAATGAAATTTTTTTACATAGCTATTATTTCAATGTGCATGTTTTTCTAAATTACGCAAAATTTGAAACTAGCAAGTTATTCCACGGGGAGACAACGCGTACTTCTTTCCGCTTCCGCCTTTCATCATGCTGGTTCCTTTGTTAAAGTCTCTAGAAACGCCTCTTTCACTATAGTAGTCCCGCAACAGTGTACAGTGTACCCTCTTCCCTTCTAGTGGCCACTCCTCCGTTCTCGCGCTAGTTCCCGAATACAGTTGGGAAATCAAGAACACCGTGATGTACGCTGTAATAATGCGTTTTTGTGCCCTGTTAAGGACGTTCGCGGGCATTGTTTACGCGCACTTTTACTGCGCACGCTAGCGCGCTACCTCAATAAATCCAAGATGGCGGCCTAAAAATATTTTTCCTCGGTAATTATCAAATTTCGATCTTTTCAAATGGAACTTACTTTTATAAGAAGAAAAAATTAAAACAAGGAATTTGACTGAGGAAAAAATCATTCAGATTGAAAAACTCCAAAAAATAAGGATGAAAAAGATTTTAGTAGACCCAGTCTCCTCTCGGTATTCAAGCTTAAGATGGCGGGGAAATTTTCAAACTTTACGGCTCGATATCTCGGAAACGAATGAAACGAATACGGTGACCCCCACTTTTTTTAGGAAGGTATTTTCGAGTAATACAACGTTCTGAAAAAGAAAAAATTCTCATCACAAGGGACTTAAGGAGGCTTCCTACAATTTTTCTAGTGCTCACCGGTCAACTTGAAACGGCTATAGTTCTTACATGAAAGCACCCACAGTTATGACCTTTCGTTCACTTACTCCATAAAGACTGAAATTTTTATTGGTGTGTGTTTTGTTTACATCGGGGTTATCATAGCGACGAAACGATGACGTCACAGTTTTAGGTTCCAAGCAATTTAACGCGTTTTTTGACCTAAACTTTTAATATGACAAACAAGACGACGTTAATATTTAGGACTTTGCCTAGCAGCATACGAATTTTGGAGAAATTCGTATAGACACATTTTGAATTATTCGAGGCGCAATTTTTTTAACTCCAAAAATCACAATTTGTAGTCTTCGATTCAATAATTTTAAAAGCAAAGCAGCATGACAACTCTTCGACTGTCCAAATGTTGTTCAAATATCAGACTATTTCTCTACGAAGTTGCACGTGAGAAGGTGCTTTGGAACTCCGGCATCAGCATATGGATACGTCCAATCAAAATTTATACACAAAGCCTTTAGTACTCCTAAAGAAAAATCTCTCGGTCAACTGTTTTCTCCCTTTGGTGAGTAGAACTTTAGTATATTTGCAATAAACTGTCCAAGCGCCGATTCAATTGAAGCTTTCTAAGGTACTGAAATAAAATTGAGAGTTTATTGAGATAAAAATTTGAAATAAAGTTGAGTATATTCGGTGTAACTTAGCGCAGCAAGATTCTAGGTTCAAGTCTAAGTTTGGAATGCGTTCCCGGCATCGGTTTTTTTTCTGTTAACAACTTACCTTCAACGTGTGAAGTTTTCTTTGGCAACTTCGACAAAATTGTACGGCTCATAGCTCGAAAACGAATACGGTACCCTCTCTTTTTTATTTCGTTTATTCAAATTGTATATCATAAAGTATCAGTATGCGAAATTTCATTAAAATGACATCACAAATTCAATTGCCCGCGAACGTCGTTAAGGTGATTCCTCTGTTTTGCACCGCGCACGCCTACTGCGCATGGTTCAAAAAGCATAAATCGCGACTTTACGAGTATTTTCTTTCAAGGTATAATCAAAAAGGATACAAAACTCGATTTTGGAAATTTTTCTAATCTTTGGTGCGATAAAAAGCAAGTTTTGCGAAACTCGCCCCATTCCCTTCTCGAAAAAGTGCCGTTTTTAGCTCTATTAAGATGATGTTTTACAAAATATCTCGCAAACGAGCACCGTGACCCCCATTTCTTATTTCAAAACTTGCATTCACCTAATGATTTACACAACATATTTGAAAATTAAGAAAATCTATCGATAGGAACATGGAATATTTGACGCTTTTTTGTGTATATTTGAGCCCTAGAATGCCAAAAATCGAACATTTCGGGGGTATGTTGCTCTCTAAATGATGCAAAAAATGTTCCAATGAAATGCGTTATCGAAGTTAAAATAAGCTTTCTTGCGAGATATTTTACTATTTTACCTGTTTCTACTAAAATACTGCTAACTCTGAGTTTTGGAGTCTTTTTCTGAGACCAGATAGACATATCAACGAATTAGCTGGAAAACATCGAACGTTCGCGCGAAATCGCTAAAATACCCTTGTCTATCAAGCCAAATATTTCCTAAACAAGTACCGTGACCCCCTCTTTTTTTGTTAGTTACGAGATAAGTAACTCAAAAACTACAAAATATCAAATTTTAATCAATTTCTATCGGTAGGATCTATTACAGAGGAATTACCTTAAGAGCTTCGAGCGGTATTTATCCCTGTGCCTTCTGATCCACATCAAGTTAAAGCCCAGTTTCCTGTTTCGCGCCACCAGGGGTAACTCCGTCACCGAAGAACCGTTCGCCGGTTCCGCCGTTTCCAATCGGTTAAAATTCTATTTGCGCGAAATTAACGCTGATGTATATAACGCTTATAACGTCTATGTATATATAATCAAAGCTGTAAAATTACAAAGCCTGGATAAGATATTTAGTTGCTCATCCAGGGCTTTTCGGGCGCAAACAAGGAGATAGCAAAGTTTAGTTATATTGGCGAATAGGTGTCTGTGTCATTTTGCATTTAATTATATCCATTTTGAAATCACTGGTGATTTCTGCAATCTGATTGGTTAAAAAGTGTGCGATTAATTCCTAAATTGCATCCTTTTGCTTCATTAATCGCATCTTTTTTTCCAACCAATCACAAAACAGTGTCTTTTATTATCAGTGTCTTTTATAAAGTTGAGATTTCAAAATGGATATAATTAAGTGGTAATTAAACTTCGTGTCGTGCAATTTGGGCCAGAAATCATACTCGTGATCATCAAACTGCACTCCCGCTACGCGGTCGTGCAGTTTTGTAATCACTCGTATGATTTCGGCCCAAATTGCACTCCACTCAGTTTAATTACCATTATTTATTAGTATAATTAGGGCGATAGCGCCTTAATTGTGAAAGTGTTCCCAATTTGGTCCCTTATCTACCTGCTCCCTTTCACCCTCCGCTTTCACGCTTTAGGTGGTATTACTCTGCATACCCATTGGATCGCTCACTTAGAGAATAATAATTATGAATTCTGTCAGTCTTATTGAGCAAAGTCTAATAAAGTATACGTGGTGAGAGATTTTAACCCGTCTGTTTTCTCGTTCGTCTCTCGGGTCGCTTACCAAAGCCGCCCCTAAGGTTCTGAGTTTTGGGAGAAGGTGCCCCTTTTTCACTTGAAAAGAGGCCCCTTACCCCCTGGTACATCGTGGCCCCACGAATGTTGGCTAACAGGGAGTAGGTGCCGAGGGCCGATTCTCCCATATCTTAATCAGCAAGGCCCACCTGGCTTTGTGTGCGGGTATGCCTGGTGAGAATATATTACTACACCATCAACTAATCAATGTTTCTATTTGATGTCAATTGATTATTTAACTATTGTTATTTCTGAACAATGAAACCTCTGACTGATAGCACGTACAAAGAAATCGACCATCGTTCAGTACTGCTATGTAATAGGGAATCCCTTTCAACCGACTTGTGATCCCAATGAAACGACCATCCAATGTGAACTTAACCAGCTTAGAAGAACTGTCACACACCAGTAGATTGTGGTTATTGTCAATAGCCAGACCAAAGGGTCTCTGCAACTGACCATCACCCTCGCCCTTCTCACCAATGGTGGATAGTCGAGTTGGTGAGCCATCTTTCATCTGAATCACATGAATCACTCCATTAACCCTATCACTCACGTAAAACAGTCCATTGTGTGTAACTGTACTGTATGGACTAAAATCGTCCTGATTTGGCACAGTAAATTGATATTGATAGTCACCGTCCTGTGTTAAGACCTGAATGCGACGATTATTAGTATCACTCACAATGATGTTACTGTCGTCATCAACCTGTACTCCATATGGATTTTTCAACTCTCCATTGCCGTTACCATGTCGACCAAAGGTTCTTACCAGTGTCCCTGTTGTGGTGTTCACTATACATATTCTATGATTGTTCCTGTCAGCTATGACTAAATCTATATCGTTGAGAAATGCTAATCCATGAGGAGAATACAACTGTCTCTGTCCACTGCCTTGACTGCCATACTTCAGCAACAACGCTCCATCAATAGTGAAGACTCTAACACAGTGTGAATTAAAATCACCAACAGCAATCCTAGTGTTGGTCTTATTTACTGCAGTACCTACAAACCCTTTAGACCCAGTACTCAACGCTTTTTTCAACACTGAATCCTCATCTATCTCTTCTATGTGTTGAGGCTTGATATCCACCACTAGTGGACTGTTTGACACAGGAATCCCATTCAGTTGAACCTCTGCTGTCAATTGACCAGGTACTCGAGGGGTAAAATTAACTTCTATTTTACCATCAGTCTTGACAGTTTTCTCTTCGACTTTCACTTCATCGACGGGACTGATTTGTATGTCTACAGCATCAAGTTCATCATAATTGATTTCTCCTGTCGAGTATTTCGTCACGATGGCCAACTTTGCTTTACTAGCAGCCTGAAGATTAGAATCAACTTGAATTTCACTCAAAAGTGAACATGACTTGGTTGTTAATTTTATATTTCCAAGTTCTCCATACAGTATTTGCTGACTCCAGTCTTCGTTGGGGTGGAAAACTATACCAGAAGTGCTTGATTTATAGGGTGAAAATGTAAAGGTTTTTGTGACCATATCACTTGCTATTCCGTTATCGAGAATCTTTTGGATATATTCCTGTGCAGCTGGGATGTGACGTATTATACGCAAATTCCTGTCAGCCTTCGTTGTGCTACTTTCGATTTGCCCCAAGAGCTCTTGTTCTTGATCGATCAAAAACTTCACTAACTTTTTGGTCAGTTTCTGAACTTCTTTTTTGGCTTTCTCTCCATCGCTTTTCATTTTGACTGCAATTTCGTCTTGTTGTTTCATTTCTTTTTCGTCACATCGCAGCCTGTTAATTTCCTCCAATTTTGTTGAGAGTGAATCTTTCTCAATGGCGATGACTTCCTGCTGAGACAATGTTTTGTGATTCCTGTGGTCGTTCTTCAAGCAAAATAAGCAAATCAAGACCTCACAGTCTTCACAGAAGAATTCTAAACTGTGATTCATGTGAGTCTTACAAGGGTTTATATCTCTTTGAAGCATGAACTCAAGGCCTTCCTTCTTCAAATCAGAGATCAAACCAACCTTGTGATCCTTAATAAATATAGAATGGCTCTTCAGACAGTCGTCACACAACGAGCGATCACAGTCAAAACAGTACCGCGATGCTGGCGAATGAGTCTCAGAAACAGAACAAGACTTGTCGCTTTCCACAAACTCTAGGACTTGCAACATTCTGGAGTGAAGTGGACTTGACTGTAAGTCCTCCAAGTTGTGTAGCGACGTTTCCGAGGAACATCGAGGACACTTGAAGTTGTAGACTTGTTCTGTAAGCTGAGCGTGTCTCTGGATACAAGACTTACAGAATGTATGAAAACATTCTAATAACTTGGGTTCCATCATTTGGTGATGACATAGGAAGCACTGGACTTCCTCTTTCAGGGTTGCAATGAACGAATCCATTTTTAAATTCCTTGGTTGATGGCTGTTTAATTAGAAGAAACTTTATTCCAAGAAAAGGCGAGGCGGAAGTGTAGCGTTACCATGCGTTACGAAGTCAGTCAAAAGTCTACAGTTGCTGGGATCCCTGTGTACATAAACTTATTTACTCGGTTTTTACTCGGAGGTCGTGTATATATTGCCGTTATTAGAAGAAACTCGGTCCAAGCTAAGAAAAGACAAGGCACAGGGAAGTGTACCGTCATTAGCGTAAGAACTCGTTCCAATATTAACTGAAAGCAAGGCGGAAGTGTACCGTTTCAAGGTCAATGACGTCACAACTCGAACAAACGAACCAAAGTTTTCATCTCCGAATTTGTCAGTTTGGCTTTTACTGACCACCATTGTTGTTGCTGTTGTTGTTGTTGTTGTTTTGTATATTTAAACAAGCAATATTTTCACAATATTTTTATAGTAAAATGTATGTTTCCGTTATGGTTTGTTGTGGTTACTGGCTTTATGCCAGTAACACACTATGCTATGGGCTCCATGCGTGTGAGTGAGTGAAATTCGGAAACGTGTGAGTGAGTGATATATTCGGAAATCTCCGAAGGAGAGGCGAAGTGTCAAGCTGAAAGATATGCGAACTACGTGCGCCGGTCTACGAATTTCTCACCCTACATGTTGCTAAACGAATGCATATAGAGGCGAGTCAATTATATTTCTCATTTAAGCATTCAAGATCTTGAGAGGTTTTGACCAGACAATTTATTTATATGTTTTCATGGAACTAAGGTTCTATTTGACCCGATGCGTTTGGCAGTGGTCACGTTATGGATAAAACATCTGAAACATGAACGAAAAAATACACGATTTGTTATTGTGTCAAAAACGGCGTTGTAGAAGTCTTTACAGCAAACAATTTGGAATATAGTGAAATAAAAAGTTGAATAAACTGGTATATTTTTGCATGTTGGAGATATCAAGAGACCATAATACTAAGAGAGCGAAGCTCAGTATTGATGTCTGTGCCATGTTCGTGGCGGCTAAGGCTATTTTTAGTAACTTCGCCATCGCGCGCGCAAGTCCCTCAACCAATAGAATTTGATTTTTGACGTGCGCGCGGACGGGACCGTTTGAATTCTATTGTTTAAGAGCCTTGCGCGCGCGATGGCGAAGTTACTAAAAATAGCCTTAGCCGCCACGAACATGGCACAGACATCAATACTGAGCTTCGCTCTCTTAGTATTATGGTCTCTTGGAGATATCTAATGCCCATGCATGATAATAGAAGGACAAAGGTAAACACTAATACTTGCTGACAGACAAATTGACTAATCAGATATTCTTTAAAAAGGTCAAAAAAGGTCTTTATTGTGTTACGGTTAAGCGAAGAATGCGTGAAACGGGTCGGGTCAGTTAGTTTTTATAATCAATGCGAACGCTAGCCGTTTGAGATTGTTTGAAAAATTGCTGTACTCAAAGTGCTAAATATTTTGAACTGTATGTATGGCTCTTCTGCTGTGCCTTTCGTAGAGTTAAGGCCAAGTTCAGACGTCGAACTTTTGCCGCGTCGAATCTAATAGCTGCATTTTGTAAATGAGAAGTGAGGCGTCAGAACCTATTGTATTTGACAGATTTAATTAAGTATTAAATTGAAAAATTCAGTTTGAATCAAATTTGTCAAATTCATTTGGTTCAGAAGCCGCAATTCTCATCTACAAAATGCAACTATTAGATTCGACGCGGCAAAAGTTCGACGTCTGAACTGGGCCTAACTCACTGAAAGTTGGGGGGTTTAGCGCCAGTAACCACATGGCCTCTTAGAGGCCTATTTTTTTTACAGTGCGATTAGTTTCATGAAAAAATCCAACTTTATTTTTGACGTAACCAAAACCAAGCCTAAAAGCGAGAAAAGTTTTACAACTTCCCTCTTTCAACAGCCTTTTTTGACGTAGGTTTACAAAGGGGATCACAATGCACCAAGTTTTTGTTGTTGTTATTATTGTTCTTTTCGCGGAATTAACAAAATTGAACTCCCTCAATACGGACACCTCTGTAAGGCAGACACCTTCGCATAGGCCCTGCCAAATTTCCCCATATTCTGTGTAACATTTCTCCCTGTAAGGCATTCACCCCTCTGAAACGGACAGCAGACACTTTCTCAGTGCAAAATAGGTTGTAAATATTCCTAAAAACGGTTGCTTGGAATAAATATATAATATACAAACTGTAGCGGTTTTTCCTACTGTCATGTACCGCAAGGTGCTAAAGTTACAAAACACTTGATTAACCATGTTCAACATCCGTTCTCAACAGGTTACTGTCCCACCATACTGTGTCTGATAAGTCATATTACTAGCCGTTTCTAACAGAAAGTGAAGTGCTGCGAGCAGTTTAAGTACTCATATACTGTATTACACAAAATGTTTTCAATTTGGCTGTTGCCCACCACCGAACGTTTCTATAGAAAAAGAACCAACTTCGGCCACCGATAGCTTTGGCGCTATTCATCGAAACTGCTTCAAAGTCTCAATAATTTTGGTGTGTTCTTTTCAAATATTATATTTTTGTTTCCGTTGGATTAAAATTTAAAATGTCACGCAAGACCTGACAAAAGGCCATTCCCTAAGGTTCAAGAGCGCTTTACAGGTGTGTCAAAAAGATGTAAAGTCGACGTTAAAATTGAATAACATTATATAAAATATTTCAAATATTTTAGGCCGGGGGCCATCTTTAATAGGATCAACTGATTTCTCATTTTAAGATATTAAAATTAAATAAACTCGAGACCAGCGAGTATTTCATAGCTTTGACTTGGTGTTTTGCAACAACGGTTTAAGGTACTTGTGATAGGCAGGAAGAACCTGAAAGATGGATAGGAGCAAAAATAGATAAGTATGTCGACTTTTCAAGATTAGCAGAGCCTAGCTGAATTACTCTGGATTTTTAGCATTCGCTGTTCGCCAGGGACTACGGTTTTGTCCTCATCTGACGTCCACGCGGTACGTTTTCCTTTGAAAACGCACATACGCAAATGTTTTTCGTAAGCCGTTCACACCACATCGAGAACGTTTTCGCAGAAGCGCACAGAGACAGCAAACAGGCTAACGTTCACACGGTACGTTTTCCTTTGAAACGCATACACGCAAACGTGTTTCGCAAGCTGTTCACACCACACCGAGAACGTTTTCGCAGAAGCGCTCAGAGAAAGCAAACAGGCTAACGTTCACACGGTACGTTTTCTTTGAAAACGCAAACACGCAAACGTGTTTCGCAAGCCGTTCACACCACATCGAGAACGTTTTCGCAGAAGCGCACAGAGAAAGCAAACAGGTTAACGTCCACACGGTACGTTTTCCCTTGAAAACGCACACACGCAAACGTTTTTCGCGAGCCGTTCACACCACATCGAGAACGTTTTCACAGAAGCGCACAGAGAAAGCAAACAGGCTAACGTTCACAGTTCACACGGTACGTTTTCCTGTGAAACGCATACACGCAAACGCTTTTCGCGTCCCGTTACCACCACAAGGAGGTGATTTTCACGATCGTTTTCGCAGTATCTCACCGAAAACGCAAACTAATGAAGACAGTTTTTAGATATTTGCAAATATTGCGCCTTCTTGACGATGGTCGAAAATGAAATTTTTCTTGAGGATGGTAGAAAACGAAACATTTACGTGACTTACCGGTTGTTTATTGAGTGGAGATTGTTGTGCCCATTTAAAAAGATGTTCATAAACATTCCCGTCGTATCTTCCCAGAGGAGAAAGTCGAACGTCCGGGTGATCAAACGCATCCACCAAAGGGACAGCATCTGGCCTGAATTCAAAATGAAATGAAATTAAAGAAGTGAAATTGTATGAACAAAGTATTAACACTTATTGTAGAGTTGGTAATGAGTGTTGAGTTGTTTACGTCTCAAAGAGTGTTCACGAAGCCTGATTTGATTCATACCCCTGTTCTTAATTGGTATAGGGCGTGCGCCCTGATTGGTAGAAAACCGTGTATAATTAAACTATAGATCCAAGGATGACGTCACAGAATATTTACGCGCGCACTGATTGGTTGAAATCTTTGGACAATATCGACGTCGTCTCCTGGCCTGATTTTTTTTGAAAGCCCGCATTAAATGGGCTTTCAGGGACCGGCCCCTGTCATTCTTATTTGTTTTCATCACATTTTGACGTCATTTGTGCATCTATTAGAATACAGATGCACGGATAAAATGAATCTATTAGCTTATAGCACCACTTACACCAGATGCTGCTGAAAGGTTCTTCAACCTACCTGATTTCATCGATAAGAATGTTCACTTGACTTTTTATCCAACTAACTTGATCTACATTCAAAACTCCAACCTAAAGTATTAAAACCATATCATCATGAATGTAAAACTATGTACAGGATATTTGACAGTAATGTTCCTCCTTTTCATTCAGTTATTCTTTGTGTCGCTTTGATCATACTCGCATCCATAACAATTCTCCTTCCCGGAGTTTCCCAGAATTCTTTATGGTTTGCGCGCGCAAGCGAGGTCAAATGATAGCATTTATCGGGAACTCTTGCATTTATTTGAGAAAAACGTTGATTACGTCATAACAGAAGTGGTAGAAACTTTAGAGAATTTCTTCAAAACCATTCTTATGAACTGTTATCGGAGTTTATAGGTACTATACTGTTTTTTTGGTGCATTTTTCCAGTGTATCTAAGACTTGCTTTAATAATTTCATCCCCTGACCTCGCTCGCGCACGCTGAATCGTAATGAATTCTGGGAAACTCCGGGAAGGTGAATTAATCCTTTATTGATTTTTTTATGAATTAACTCTTCCACTTCGTTCCTTCGTTCCATCCTCCCTTCCTCAATCCCTCCCTTCCTTCCTTCCTTCCTTCCTCCCTCCCTCCCTCCCTCCCTCCCTCCCTCCCTTCCTTCCTTCCTTATTACCAACCTCTAAAAAGCTTCCAGTGTTTTCAGCTATTTGATTTAAGACAAACAAGTCACAGAGAGCCTTGAGAACTTTCCTGATAGAACTGCTTGTGTTTGTAAGACCAGTACGAATAAAATCCATGTAGTATAGAACCATGAGATAGAAAGCATGAGCCTGTTGAAGACAAAGAATCAAGTTATATGCATATTAGAACATAGGCAGAGAGAAGAAACACACTTGTAATTTTTAACAGTTTTGCACAACTACACAATCAAATCTTTTATGACAATTTTTTTGCCTGTGCAAATGAAAATCATTGAACAAATTTAGCTGCTTTGTTAACTTACACAACAAAGAAAATTAGTCCCATGCAGAATTTGCTCATTGGACCTAAAATCAATTACATTAACACCTAGTGCTGTATGCATTACTCTGCTCTTACTTGAGCACACTTAATGAGTTCCGGTGAATTTGCATTCCAGCAATCCATTTGTTCCATTCCTGTCATTACTTGTGCTTGCATTTTCTCAGCTACAGCATATATCATTCTGTGATACAAAAATTCAAACATCAATATTGTGCATTTTAAATTATATGTGCAATTCAACTATTTAACAACGAGACAAAAAGCTGAGATCAAAATTGTCTGAAGTAAAAGAAAATCAACTGGAAAGACTTAAGGTGCTGTTACACGGTGCAATTTTTCTTGAAACTTGCAATGCAACGCCGTTGCGTTGCAAGTTGCAGAAGAGATTGTGTGTGTAAATGCATTGTTGCAAGTTGCAGAAAAAGTTAAATGAGCTTCTACTTTTTGCAACGTTGTGAAGCACGTTGCAGCGTGTAACATCTATCCAGCAACCTGCAATGCAATCCTTCTTGCAAATGACCATCAGAACATAGTGACCACGCATATATCTGGTTTTTCGAAGGTCAAGAAAGAGTTGCGTTGTGAGTTGCAAAGAGAATTGCGAGTGTCTGACATCTTGCCAGCAACTTGCAATGTTCTGCTTTTGTTAGCATTACATTGCAAGTTGCAAGAAAAATTGCATTGTCTAACAGCGCCTTTAGGTACTGTTTAAGTATTCAGCCCATTCTGTTTTGAAGAAAGTGTTGTACCTCCTCGATTGCATCTGAATAACTTGTAGTTGAATTGAGGGATCCAAAAACTGTTTGATGGAGGATACAGGAATAGTTTTACAGCTATCTTCATGACTAAGGTGAGCCACTGTGGATGGCAGACTCTGTCCACCTTGTGCTACTGACACACACTTCAATAAATACCTTGAACAAAAGAAAAAATATTAACATAATGGTTCAGTATTGATCCCTGGGGTACACCTTAAGAAATGATCCCTGGGGAACATAAGAAATTCCCCTTATTATCTCATTGTTTAACTTGTTTGTCTATCATTTTATAGCAAGTGTATTGAGGAAAATGATATATAATGATGATTTATTGTTGTGGACCCAAAAGAGATCCCTAAGGAACACCCCTGGCATCTTAGATTTTACATGTACTTCTATAGATATACCGTATAACTAATAAATTTCTTCAAATACAAATTCAGTGGGCCTAAAAGAGATCACTAAGGAACACCCTTGAATCTTGGACATTACTTCTATTTACTATATAATTGATACAATTTTTCAATAAAAGTGTCTACAAGGATTAAATTACCTAGCTACTTGTAAGTATAAAACTTTATTATCTCCCTCATAGGTACAGGCTGCATTTGCTAAATTGTAGAACTCTGGCAGAGAGCTAAATGAAGAGAAGCCATGGCCGCCACACAAGAGTCTGCATTCCTCAGCACATCTTAAAGTCAAGCTTGTACAAAAAGCTTTTAGACTGCTGGAGATAGAGTGCATCTGAAAAAAAAATGTTTAAAATGAAGCTACAAAAAGTAGGAAATTGAGACAGAGATAAAACTGTTGGAATTCTAATGACAATTAAAGAGTTCTTCTTTTATATAATTTTTCACTAAAAATATTTAACCATTTCATTTGATTACCTCAGGTAAATTTGAATAATTGCCGTCCATTAGCTGATCCTTAAAAGTGAAGTACTCGTCAAGCACTCGACGAGAAGTAAACTTCAATCCATATGAGGCAGCCAAAATTGGTAGCAGCTTGTGTTGCTGTGTTTTAAAATCTATGACTTGGATTTCACCTTCCCTAGAGAGAAAGCCACAAAATATCTTCAACAGTGCATTCAGTGGCATAAAAGAAATTTCATTTGATAACATATTATTCACCATATACAGGGAGTAACATTACAATGTGCTAAGGACTAGTTTAAAATCCCTGAAAATCATAATCTCAACAAAATTTAGCTTTTAATTAGTCTCTGCATCTGTATCTCAAAATTTCGTTTGCAACAGTAGCAGGAGTAGGAGCAGACTAGCAGAAGCAGTCGGTGTAGTAAGTAGTAGTAGCAGCAGCAGCAGCAGTAGGCTAGGCAGTAGCAGTAGCAGTAGCAGTAGCAGTAGCAGTAGCAGTAGCAGTAGCAGTAGCAGTAGCAGTAGCAGTAGCAGTAGCAGTAGCAGCAGCAGTAGCAGTAGTAGTAGCAGTAGCAGTAGCAGTAGCAGTAGCAGCAGCAGTAGCAGCTAGCAGCTAGCAGCAGAAGCAGCTAGCAGTAGCAGTAGCAGCAGTAGCAGCAGCAGCAGCAGCAGCAGCAGCAGTAGCAGCTAGCAGTACTAGCAGCAGCAGTAGCAGTAGCAGCAGTAGCTAGTAGCAGTAGCAGTAGCAGCAGCAGTAGCAGCAGCGCAGTAGCAGGCAGCAGTACTAGCAGCAGCAGTAGCAGCTAGCAGTAGCTAGTAGCAGTAGCAGTAGCAGCAGCAGTAGCAGCAGTCAGCAGTAGCAGCAGCAGTTACTAGCAGTAGTAGTAGCAGTAGCAGTAGCAGTTAGCAGTAGCAGTAGCAGTAGCAGCAGCAGCAGGCAGTAGCAGTAGCCCCCCAGTAGCAGCAGGCAAGCAGCAGCAGCAGCAGCAAGCAGCAGTAGCAGCAGTAAGTAGCAGCAGCAGTAACAGCAGTACTAGCACCAGCAGTAGCAGCATGCATGTCGCAGCAGCAGTAGTAGCAGCAGCAGTAGTAGCACTTAGTAGCAGCAACAGCAGCAGCAGCACACAAAACCTTGCTTCTATGAACACCTATTAAGCAATCTACTCACCCTGGCTTTAATTCACTCTGCCGCCTAACTGCACTATAACGCACTGTTATAGTTACTGCTGTGGATAAAATAGCACTCATATCTGTCGGAATTGTTGCTCTAACGTACAGCATAGTACCATAAAGATGCTTTGAGTTTCCACTGCTAGAGACCTTTCCATCAGGAGACACCTTAAAAAAGATATGATTATTATTATTTTAAATAGATTTTAGGATAGAGCTGTTTTCTCATTAGTAATCTATTTAATGTGCAACAAAGCTTCACAAAGACCTACAGACAATAGAGTTATGGGAGGAAAGCGAGTCTGTAGGCCTGGAAGCGCAGGACGTGCGTGCGTATAAGTGACCGAGGGAGGGTGGGAGAGCTAAATAAGGGTACCAAGCAGAGTAAGTACCTGTTCATGCATGACTCGGAGCTCCGAGAAAAGCCGTCCCATAATACAACAAACTGTATGTGCATCTAGCTATGTGCAGTTTAAATTAGGCATGAGGCACACTGGGAACCAACAGAGGTTTACATGCATTTAGTCTACCAAGCCAAATATGCCCCCCTGAGAGGGAATGTGCTTCATCCAAACCCTTAACTGCATTTGACGCTCTACTGACAAGTGGTTGGGTGTGATTGTTCTCGCTTATTATATAGTCTTTGTTACGCATGATTGCATATTAAATAGTGTGAAAGAGAGCATGCCATGGTATGACTGTGTCAGTGTGGTGAAGTCGGTAAAAGTACTTGAAATTCCTACTGTGATCATGGTATGCTTTGACCATGCCATTCTCACGATGTGTATAAAACTGCTCTTACTAATTCATTTGTACTTCCAAAATAATACAATATTGATCAAATATCATTGTTAATACAGGTGCAAGAAGAGCTATAAATATTAGTCAGAATGGAAAAATCTGTCACAAGCATTGCAGTACCTTTGTCAGCCCCATAAGCATGTTCTCCCTTGGTATACGAACATTATCAAGAAGTAAAAATCCATTATCTGCAAAATTCATATAGAGCGAAGCCTTTGCACCTATATCACCAACAGTAACACCTAGAAAAAAATGAAGACAATAACAAGATATTTTTATCAGCACTTGAAGTAAACATGCATTAAGTTTCGGAAAGTTGTGGGTAAAGGAGTTAGTAAATGCTTTGGTGTCAGTAAATGGTTGGTAAAGTGTCAGGAAGTGGTTAGTAAGGTGTCAGTAAGTGGTTGGTAAGAGCTAAGTGGTTGTTAAGGTGTCAGTAAGTAGTTGATAAGGTCAGGAAGTGATTGGTAAGGTGTCAGTAAGTAGTTGGTAAGGTGTCAGGGAGTGGTTGGTAAGGTGTCAGTAAGTGGTTGGTAAGGTGTCAGTAAGTGGTTGGTAAGGTGTCAGGAAGTGGTTGGTAAGGTGTCAGGAAGTGGTTGGTAAGGTGTCAGGAAGTGGTTGGTAAGGTGTCAGGAAGTGGTTGGTAAGGTGTCAGGAAGTGATTGGTAAGGTGTCAGTAAATAGTTGGTAAGGTGTCAGGGAGTGGTTGGTAAGGTGTCAGTAAGTGGTTGGTAAGGTGTCAGTAAGTGGTTGTTAAGAGCTAAGTGGTTGGTAAGGTGTCAGTAAGTAGTTGATAAGGTCAGGAAGTGATTGGTAAGGTGTCAGTAAGTAGTTGGTAAGGTGTCAGGGAGTGGTTGGTAAGGTGTCAGTAAGTGGTTGGTAAGGTGTCAGTAAGTGGTTGGTAAGGTGTCAGTAAGTGGTTGGTAAGGTGTCAGGAAGTGGTTGGTAAGGTGTCAGTATGTGGTTGCATGGTAAGGTGTCAGTAAGAGTGGTAGCGACAAATAGTTTTACAGAGTGGCAGCAATTAATGAAATAACTACAATTTTTACCTGGCAATGGTTTGTGATTCTTGAGATCTCTCAACTGTGCAAGAAAGAAGCTTATTCCATGTTCTTTTCCATCAACTATAAGCTGAGCAATAACAATAGCATGTGTGGAGGAATGACCCACTATGAATTAAACAAAGAACACCATTTTTTCACGAAATGTCTCCTGCAGTTGGGTTATATTGAATTTAAAAACTGGGAAAGAAGCATAGAAAATGAGAAAAAGTTAGCAAGGTAAAAAAAATAACTGCCACTTTTACTTACAATTTCCAGGCCACCATTTAGCAGCTGATAAACTAGGACTGTGCAACACAAATTCCTGAGTTGTCTTATCATATGTAGCTGTTGTTTCAAGACCTCTTATATATGTTCCTGATATAAAAGCAGCAAGAATTGAAGTTGATATTGTGTGCTCCCAGAAAATATCTATACCAAAGCAAGGAGGGAATGGGGAATTTCAAGGGAAGGGGAGGGAGGGGGCAGTGGAAGAACAAAACTGAAAGGTTTAAATGGGATGTGGGAAATTCCAAAGGGGTGGGGGATATGAGAGGATGGTCTTCTTGCAAATTTCTTCCTCATTCTGGACAATCATATAGATATTCTATAAAACAACAAATATTTGACTTCCTACATGGATTTCTTAACTATTTTCCTAGGCTAGTTCAATTATCAGGCTTTCAAAATGCAGGTGCGTCGCGTGGTCATTTTGTCAGGTACGCACAAATTCATCTATCTGGTCAAAAACGTTATGTAAATAGAAGCAAAGAAAATGTCCTTTCTTGTTTTAAGCAAGCATTGCGAAAACAAAACATTTTGGTTGTGGATAATCGAGCAATGTTTTATTAAGTGCAGTTTTATTGTTTACATTAGTTAAGAGGGAGGCGCCTCCCTTTTTGTTCTGCAAACCGAAAAACATGTAAAACCAAAGCCGTATCCGCGAAACCTGTAAGCCAAAGTTAGAGCGTGACTGGAATCTTGTAAACAACGTTTTCAGAACATCACTCCTTTGTAACCTTGCATTTTTGAGTTGGTGCCCGCTGGCCTAAAATTGGTGCAAAACAACAACAACAACAACAAATACTTGCAAATCTGAGAGCTAGTTCTTACATGGCTGGAGAGTGTAGCCATTAGTTCTTTTAGAATTTAACCAAGTCTTGTTTGCGTGTATGTGCAGTATTTGAGAATTAAAAATTTAGAAGCAATTGCTTAAAAAATTTCAAGTACACACGTGCGTATATGCGTATAGGACGTGACACGCCTGAAATGTGGAGGGATGGAAGAGATTAAAAGGAAAGTGGGAAAATGGAAGGAAGGGCTAGTTGACACGGAGTATATTGTTTAACAGGGGAGTAAGGTCACATCACACATACCATGTCCCATTTCTGTCTGAGCATAAGTTCCAATAATGCGATATTTTTCTGCCAGTGGAATCCATTTTGCCTGTTGCTCTTTTGTCGCAAGGTTCTAAAACACCAAAGCATAGACAAGTTAAAGTATTTCAAGTATTGTTGTTTATAAATACTGTAACTGTACTCAAATGCATAATATAACAGTACAGTACAGTATTAATAGTATGTCAATGCAGAATAGCACTAATTTCTGTCTGGGGGAAACAACTGATTCAGAACATTTTCCATATCTGGCCACCTAATGGGTCAAAACAAACTAAATATAAAACTGCATGGGATGGTCATACATTTAATACATAATTTTTAACTTGAAGTTGGGCCTCAGTGTTAATGGAGCCATGCTCTGTAGTGGAGGACCCTAGCACCCTTTTTAACTAAGATATAAATAAAGTTAAGTGTAATCTTAGGCCCAGGGCAAATGTCGAATCTTAGTCAAATTTAATTCGTTGAACCTATTTATTTTGAAATAGGCGCATAAATGGTGTGACATTTGCTGCAATTAAATTCGACTCAAATTGATTCGACTCTAGCATGGGTTCGACTTGCCAAGTCGGATAACGTGACAGTGGTTCGGCACAGGTGCGATGTTTGCTACCACGCTGGAATGAAGTCGACTCTTTGTCGCACCTATTTTAAATGTATTTGACGCGACTTAGATTCGATGTTTGCCCTAGGCCTAAGTTGTAGAGGGCAGTCAGTAAGCTCAAGGCAGCAGTCAGGCCTGTGCTCCATATAACCACAACTTTTTTCATTATTCCTAGCATTTTAAATATAGTGGGAAAAATTCAAGTAGTGATTATAATAAGGTTACAAACCCTTAGTGCTGGTACGAACATGATATTATGGAGATTAAATGGCATTGGGGCACTCATTGTCCTACGAGAAAAAGATGAAAATTATTAGTTAATAATATTAAGTAAGAGCAGAGTGAGTTCTATAATTTTCAAATTTGACACGTTTTAAAGTTGCATATATATCAGCTGTGATTGGTATGCATGGATACAAAGGGGTGCCCTCTGATTAAGGTAATTCCTCTGTTTTGCACCGTGCACGCCTACTGCGCATGGTTCAAAAAACCATAAATCGCGACTTTACGAGCATTTTCTTTCAAGGTATATTAAAAAGGATGCAAAACTCAATTTTGGAAATTTTTCTAATCTTTGGTGCGATAAAAAGCAAGTTTTACGAAACTCGCCCTATTCCCTTCTCGAAAAAGTGCCGTTTTTAACTCTATTTTGATAATGTTTTACAAAATATCTCGCAAACAAGCACCATGACCCCTACCCTGCGAGCAGAGTCCCCCTTTACCTTAGAGAGACTCTGCCGAAACCCTGTATTTTCTTATTTGAGCATGCGCGACAGTTGCTTAGAGACAATGATTGATTTCCACGCCTACTTCCATAAAAACAACTTCCGTTTCCGGTAAATTTCACAAAGACCATGCAGGGTCATGCAGCTGAGTAGTCTCGGCAGCCATGTTTTAATAGCCTCGTCACGCAATGTTCCCTCAGCATAAATGGCTGCTTCAAACAGCGCTACATCCCATTCCAATTCGTGATCAGAACAATCAAAGCTTGGCTCTCAAACTTCAAGGAGCCATTCGCGCCAGAGGTCTACCTAGCGTTCCGTTGACTTGGAGAATAATTGGATTAACCTCAGGTCACTAAACAACAGCTAGTGTACAAGTATACTTCACTTCGTTTTATTTGAAGTATCTGATATCAATTAAAAATATACAAAGAAGAGTTTTCCTGATCTTCCATCTGTATATATCAGTTTTCGTATTGAAACATTTGAAACATATTTTTGGTAGTACAATTTTTACTATCTTTGTGGTGTTAACAGATATATACAATTCTGATCTAGTTAGTTTAGTCGTGCGCATAAAAACCGGTTTGTCTGGTAGAAATACCAGTTTGAGTAGCCCAAGATCTTGGGCTATCGGCGAATCAAAGAAAATACAGGGTTTCGGCAGAGTCTCACTTCCTTCGTTCGCTCGATTAGGAGGTAAAGGGGGACTCTGCTCGCAGGGTACGTGACTCCCATTTCTTATTTCAAAACGCATTCACGCAATGATTTACACAACATATTTGAAAATTAAGAAAATCTATCAATAGGAACATGGAAAATTTGACGCTTTTTTGTGTATATTTGAGCCCTAGAATGCTCCTCTGGTAAGCAGCATTAAGGAGAACTAAGAGCTTAATCACAAAGAACTTTTTTAACATCCATCCCTACTTATTTTCTAAAGGTGTCTGACCCAAGTCTGTACTTCTCCAATCAAGTCCCAATTTCTCACTTGGAATAACCTGCAAAATTATTTAGCTATAGATCAACAACAGAGTTTTAACATTACCTTTCTAGGATGTACAACTCTTCTGGATCAGTGATATTGTACTCTTTTGTAATTTCGTTGAATTTTAACCCCCTTTTCAGTGTCTTTTCATAAGCTCGTGTTGTGTCAAGGAAAAAGTCCTCTACACGATCAAACAATGGTTCATTGGTGATGATATTTTCTGCAAAGAAAAACAATTCATAAATAGAAAAATTTTTCAGATGTTTATTCAACAGTACTACTGACATCTATCCCAGACTGTAGGGTAGCCCTGAACTCGGTTGTTCTTTTTAGAGAGTGGGCCCTAATAAGCCCTAATGACCAAGGGCTCAGTGCGAGGGACTGGGTAAAACTCATCGGAAGTGGTGAATTTACATGTGCAACAGTAAGTGAAATACTTAAAAATGTCTTTTGAAAGGTGTAGAAACCTCTTAAAAGAGGTTGAATCTGAACTTTCAAAATCTTTGAATGCACAAGGGACACTTATACCTATAGTAGGACTACCTTCTACCAGCAGTGGATCGAGTGCCGCCTCGCCCGTGCCATCCGGCGACAATGCGCCATCCTTACAACAAGAACATCGAAGATTATTTGGCTTTCGCCCACAAAACAACAAGTACCATCCTTATAACGGTAACCGACATTGGGCTGGCAAAAGCAAACAAGCAAAGCCGAAAAAAACAGCCACATTCACTCGAAATTTTGTGTGCCTGGCTGAGCGAGAAGATACAATCCCGCCATCCCCATCACAACAAATAGCACTAAAAAGAGCCGGTCTTGGAGGATGAAAGATAACATTGAACTTAGACGATGGGCCCTTTGAGGTGGACACAGCCCTGGAACAGGTCTATCCTAAGCTAACTAAGTCGGGCGGGTATCTGCTACTTGACCTACTTTGGATTGTCGAATGTGGAATGAGAGTACTCTCAGACATAAATGGCCCATATAGCTGTGAACAATTGAAGGATGCCATTGGACAGGGGAAAATCTATATAAGGCCTCTCCAAAGTGATCTGAGCATGGATCCAGTACTTTAGTTTTTCTATGAAAGGGGGGAGAAAAAAATGAAAAAACAGCTTAAAACGCTTCAAAACCAGAAAAAATCATACAAAAAGATGAAAAGATAATATTTACTACATAACAAGGCTAAAAAATTTTTTTTAATTCCAGGATTCGAACCCGACCCTTACATATGCTTCGCATTGCTTTGTATGCTGATCACTTATGCGCTGCTCTAAATGATTGTCTGGGGTGCCTGTGGTTGAACTTGAAAAACGAATGTCCAACTTGAAAAACGAATGTCCAACTTGAAAAACGAATGTCGAACTTGAAAAACGAATGTCCAACTTGAAAAACGAATGTCGAACTTGAAAGACGACTATATCGAACTTGAAAAACGACTGTCAAACTTGAAAGACGAATACTGAATTTGAATTTTGACAAGAAAAACAAGAAAAAAGGTACCTAAGTGGGAGTGGCAACAATTCATTTCTATCCCTAAAAGGTACCAATTCAAAAGCAATAATAAGAAATTAAAGTAAGAAATACTTTGTTATCGATGTGCTTTGAAGATTCAATTCAGATCATCGAGATTGTCCCTTTCATGCTTATTTTAGGTAGTTTATTTAGTACCTTATAACAGTCCCTAAAAGGTACCAGCTAAAAGGTACGATGAGCATCCCCGTCCATTTACGATCAGAGTCCCCCCCCCCCCGGGGTAAAGATGAAGGTAAATAGCACTATATTCAGCGTTAGCAGTTCCTTCAGCTGGAATTAAGCTGGTCTCCCAGGAACCCAATGGTGCGTTCCCCTCTATGACTATCCAACAGTGCTCTGTTTTGAGGGCATTAAAGCTACTAAAAGCTACATGGAATTGAAAGAAGTCAAAACAAGTGTAAAGTGACTGGGAATTGAACTTGGACTTTTCATTTTAGAAAGTCGTGCACTAACCAACTGAGCTATACTTGCTCCTAGCTGCCCCTCCCCCCTGCATTCCCCTGGCATGGAAGAAAGATGGTCAATCTTGTATGATGAAGATGATTAGTGCGATTAAGGACTTTAGCGGAATAATTAAGGTAGCTCACTATAGTTTCAAAGACCATTATACCAATGGTAAAAAGTGGATAATATACTGCTTCAAATTTATACTTTGACAACCGTACAGCCAACCATATGACAGACCATGAATCAGGGAACCGTTTGATATGAAACTCATTGCTCAAAAAGTTGCTATAGCAACGTGACACGTCAGCATTAAGGAAGGTCATTGTTTCAATAAAAATGAGTAAAAATGCAAGTTTTCTATGGTGAACTTTTTTAAAACTCACAAAATCTATTTTCCACATTATCATACAGGCACTATCAAAAGTTAGCTAACTTCCTGACATCAGATTTTTCTCAATTTAGAAAAACCAAAATTTGACAATATCTCATATTCTGATGTCCAGAATATTTTTAAAATCGATCATACAATCACAAATTAAGCAAAGTTTCATATTATTTAAAAAAAATCAACTTTTACCGTGGAAACTTCAAGCAATTAAAATTTAATTGGTAAAAGGGACCTTTTTATGGAAGCTGTAGCGTTGCTATGGTAACATCCATGGGATCATGGCCCTCACAACATTACAACAAATCCTAAAACTCATAATCTTCAATATAATTGATCTATAAGCTGTCAATATGCAAACAAACTTGATTATAAACATGATCTTTTCATTTAGTATCAGTATCCACTATAACTATAGGGAGCCTCCTTAAAAAAGATATTTTGCTAAGGATAAAATATTTACTACAGTATTTTAAAGGTTCAGGTAATGTTCAGAAATGGTTGTTTTAAACCATTCTTAATCCCGTAGCGTCGGCCACAGCGAGATCAATCATCGCGTCGCGTCACATTAAACTTAACACTGAAGTTAACCTTTCCATCGATTGACTGTAAATATACACATTTATCCCCCACAAACTAATTAATCAAATTCACCGCGTTCATGTTCAATATTTTATGTACATTCTTCAACTCTTGCACATTTTTAGGGCAAATACAGGGACAGCTGAAAAATGAGAAATCAATATTTTGCAAAACTCACCAAGATAACGCCGTCTAATTGTCTTCTGCTTGCCTCCATCAAGAAGATTTGTCAGTTCTTCAACGTTGAAAGAAGCTTTTGATCGTTCACGAACAAGATCTGGGTTGATTTTGCCACTCATTTTCTGTGGACAGTCAGTGCAGAGTTGTGCAACAATGGCAAACCTACCTGTCAACTATACTGTAGGGAAAAGTTGTTGTTGACATTCGGATAACATTCGGAAAATGCTCGGGGAGCAATCGGAAATATACTGCAATTTTGTTATCAAGTCTTATCAAGTGTTGATCACTTGCTGAAGTCTTTGAACAACATTCGCTCCTCTAACATGATAGCAGACGTGGCTTTCCTGAGAGCATTCAGAGGCTTTCTCTACATCTTTATTCTACTCGAAAAGTTAAAATCATCATCAAGCACTTCACCAGAAGGCTTCCAATTCCCTCCAAAATTTGTTCCCAGCAACGACCCCACTGTACCTGCTGGGCATTTGAAACCATTTGGACACCAAAGACCGCCAGATGGACCTGTTACTGAATACAACACAGCCTTACATCCTGTAGAATTTTGGGAGAAACACGTTAGCCAAAACAAACCTGCCGTATTTCGTCAAGCCATTGCTAAATCTTCCGCTATTCTACAATGGAACGACAAATACTTGAAGGACAACTACGGTGATTTGGACGTACTTATCGAGCTAAAGAAAGAAAACCGAAGTTTTGCAGCTCGCAGAACAGCTCTTAAGACTTTTATTGATAATTATAAAGAGAAGGATATATATGTTGTGACTGTGCTGCCAGATCCTATGAGGAAAGAAATTCAGGTACGATGTGATATGGCACACGTACACAGTAATTAAGGGGTTTAAGGAACAGGAAAAAATTCCCGTCTTTAAGCTTATATGCAAATTTGTCACTTGTGCAATTTTCTTCTCAAAGTGAAAATCAGTTTTCCTGTTTCGGTTTTTAGACTTTTGTTCTGATATTAAGACCATATTCCACACGAAAAAATTTCTATGTAGATGAGAAAATTTGGGCAAGTTTTTATACGAGACAAATGCATTTCTAATTTATTTGTTTATGTGGATGGGGAAAATCCATTAGTCAGAAAATTTGTATGGAGGGTCTTACAGTTTCATGCTGAGTCCCAGGGGGAGGGGGAGGGGCATTTCGTACCCGGTGCTGAGTGAGCTCAGAAGGGTGGGGTTTTTTTTTTTGGCTTCACATTGAATCTTAGGGGGTGTACATGGCATTAGGATCATCCTAGCAAGTGAGTCGTCCTGCCTGCTATATAATTTACTGCATTCTGTTTACATGGAAATTTGTGTCTTCACTTTGGTACTAGGATCATCTTACACCTAGGATCATCTTGTCTTGCCGGTAGGAGTATCCTAGCACTAGGAGTATGTTTTGGTCAAATGGAAAAAGTAGAGATAATTTGCCAACTAGGATTAGGAAATGCTGATGTTGGGACCCCTGTGGTAGTTTGGGTGACCCAGGACTGAGCTATGATAGACTATAGCCACTCATTTGTTTGAACTCTGTTCTGAGTTACTTCGGTAAGGGAAAATTGTCATGTAAACTAAATGCAAAGTTGGCTTACTTGCTAGGATGATCCTAGTACCATGTAAACACCCCTTTAATAGGGTCACTCCTGGGAAATCTGAAGATAACTGGATACCTATTCCCTCTTTTTTTCTTTACTTTTATCTCTTTTTTCCATCCATTTTGTGTAGTTGTTTACTCATTCATTCATTCATTCATTCATTCATTCATTCATTCATTCATTCATTCATTCATTCATTCATTCATTCATTCATTCACATGTGTCACTCATTTTTAATATTTACTCCTTTGTTTATGTATTCAAAATTGAAACCTTTAAATACTGCACTTTTCAACCTTACCATTTCCCATCCACTTTTAGGTTCCATCTTGTTTGCTATGTGGTTCTTTTGTGGATTACATTCATGAGACTAACTTCTGGATGAGTTCAGGGGGGACATGTTCTGCCATACATTTTGATGCTGACCATATATTGCATTGCCTGATTGCTGGGAAAAAGGATTGGATGCTAATCAATCAAAGACATGTTGATGACTTGTACATGGAAGAAAGGGTATGTTAGTCCAAAAAAAGTTTTAGAACTAAAAGAAAAAAATCTTTATTTAATGAGGGTAGGTAGACATTATTACCAGTGACCCAGTAGTTTACATATTAGTCCTTAAATAAAAATCCCAACTGGCAAGGAGGCCAACCAGTTGTCTATTTACAAGCATGGTTGAGAAACTGAATTTGAACTAGGGGTTGCCCGGAACAAATTCAGCTTCAGCTAGTTGCCAGAACGGGGACTTGAACTTGTGACCACTGGATTGCAAGACTAACGCTCTGACCACTTAACAATGCTGCCTCCTCCTGAGACTGCTCCCTTAATATAATAAGAGGGGGTGATGGACCCGGGGGGGCGGGGGACTCCTATATATAAGAGGACGGGGATGCTCATCAGAAATTTTGAAAATGACCCCTAAAAGGTACCTGAGTGGGAGTGGCAACAATTCATTTCTACCCCTAAAAGGTACCAATTCAAAAACAATAATAAAGAATTACATGTAAAGTAATGAAACACTTTGTTATCGATGTGCTTTGAAGATTCAATTCAGATCATCGAAATCATCCCTTTCATGCTTAGTCAGGTAGTTTATTTACCCCAAAACAGTCCTTAAAAGGTACCAGCTATGTCTCTGGTAGTCCAATTATAAGTCTGAGACACCCTAAAAGGTACCAGATGGCAGATTTTGACCCCTAAAAGGTACGACGAGCATCCCCATCCATTTACGATCGGAGTCCCTCCCCCCTGCGGGGTGATGGAGACCCTAGACTTCTTCTAATAATAATATTTAATAAAAAGCTGTTAGTAACAAATCATATATAGTAGTATTGAGTTCATTAAGATTTTAAACTGGAGGGCATCTATCTCTGACAGCTGGGCAAGACTATAAAAAGTTGGTTTGAGTTTCTCGAGACAGTCAGGCGAAACCCAGAAAAGTCAATGTTCCCAGCAAGTCAATTTGCCTTGTTATAACCTGGTCCTTAATTGAACCTACTGTAGCAGGGTACATGTTCAGTTAATTTAATTCTAATTTTTTGCAATGATTCTTATTTAGGCACGGTTGTCTGGTTCAGGGTTTACTTGGGTAGATCCTGACAAGGTTGATATGCTGAGGTATCCTAAAGTGGCCAATGTATCATGGCAATACACATCTCTTTATCCTGGTGATTGTCTCTTTTTCCCGTCAGGTAAGACAACAAATATTTGTTATTCGATTGTCATCCTACCCTATCATCCTACCATGATGGGTAGCCCAGATCTAGACAGTACAGATTTCTTTAATAACATATATTATTATCAATTCCTTTCTTTCCCTATTTTTTAAAGAATACATCCACCAAGTAAGATCATACGTCAGAAGTATTTCAGCAACAATGCTTTTCACAGCTGATGGTAAATTCCATGACAGAGGATGTGCTAACATTGATTTAAATGCCAATGTCACACTTGACAAAGTCAATGTTCACTGGACGTACAAAAAGGGAGATAATTTTATTGAGATGGGCTACATGAATGTAGAAATGCTACGGCAGACTATGTTGGATGCAATGAAGGTCCATAATGCTAGTACATTAACTCCAGAACTCTTTATGACATTTTGGAACCATTCCATGGATATTGATGATGAAGTAGAATATCAACCAAGAGAAATATTTCGCAAATACCTGGATTTAGAAGGTAAAGGCTTTCTTTCAAAGCAAGAGGTATTGAAGTTGCCAAGGGAAACTATCAAAAAGATGGCCCGCGTAATGGACCCTCCACATGGGCCAAAGAAAGATGATCAATTAGGTAAAGATAATCTTGACATCAAGCAATCTCTTGGGTACAATGATGATGAAGAAGAAGATGAAGGAAATAATTCAGTTGAAGATGAAGCTAAGGCAAAAGTGCATGGCGAACTTTGATATTTATATCTGATGACTTTTTAAAAAGAAATGGATATAAATGGATAAGCGAATGAAATGTTGGAAAAATGGCTGAACTGATAGATGAATGAAAGGAATTGTGGATTGTGGGTATAATGTACTTACTGACTGATTGGGAGGGTCAGACAGGAAAATATTTGGCTTGAGGTTGTGGCCATATGGACTGAGTGCAGCAAGGTCTGTACAGAATGAATGAGAGCCAAATATTTTCCCATCTGGCCTGACCTAACTCAGTCTAAGCATTTTATCATATGAATTTTATCATATGACTCTTTTTAATCTTTTTTTTTGACATACGCATGGGTCTGGGTGCACATATGTTTTTTTCTGGACTGCCTATGACATTCGTTCTCTATGTGCCCCGTCACATGACTGTTTACAAAGGTTTCTTAAGAGTGCGCACGGGGCTAAATCCAGGTCATTTGATAAAAATGTTGTCACAAGGATTAACAATAAATCATTGGATGGGTTAGTAAATTTTATCTCCAAGAATTGTCTTGGCAACTAACTTTCCATCTGAATTAATATATAAATGTTAATAGTAAATTATTTATTTAGATTAAGCTGCTGTGCATATTTTCCTAATAAGTAGATATTTATAACTGTATAACTGACTGAATCAATGAAGCTTAAGGTCAAGCTTTAGTTCATTTATTTCGATAGAACTTTTTAAAGTTGTACATTCTGTAAGTACAGTGCATAAAGATCAATAAAATGTTAATCTTAAAGTCTTAAACTTGTTATCATTGAGTGTTTGATTTACCCCAAAGAGGGGGAGGTAGTCCCCTATATAAGCTATATGGAAGGGTCCGGGGGAGGCACTAAGGGTATTTTTGCATGGGTAGGGGTGTGTTGGCACCTCAAAACCCTGATCCTATCCCAGACATAAAATTTTGATTTTCCATACCCTAATCCAGACTAAACCTTTAAATTGTATACCCTATCCCAGACTAATGCTTACAAATAAATGTTTCCAATCCTCTTTAATTGAGCTATTTTGTTGAGTTGAAAGCATTCTTAAGATGATGTGGCTGATAGCAGCGTTATTGTTGAAACCATGCCCTATCCCAGACCAAAATGGTACACTATCACAAACTAAAGGGCAAAAAATAATACCCTATACCAGACTTGATACCTGAAACACCATACCCTATTGGGCTGCACATACTCATATAGTAAATATGATGGAGTTCCCCAACCCTTGTAAAGGATATAGTATATCAGCATTTTGGTCTAAAATAGTGTATAGATTTGGAACAGTTTTGTCTGCAATAGGTTATGGGCTTTGTCTGCTGCACACTAACCTGTGTACAGCCATTTTTCAGCCGCTCCCCTATGGGGAAAATTTGGGGGAAGGGGTGGGTGTATGGCTGTACACAGGCTTTTACTAAGTAAGGGAGCATTCATTTTTTAGGAGAGGGGGGGGGGGGGGGGTGGGCCAGAGGAATTGCAGGAATCAAATACAAAAAAAATGCAAGCCCCCTCGGTAAGGAATTGAGCTATATTGATGACCCACCCCACTTCCAAATATGAAAATAGGGTCCCTTGACCTGGTTTAACTTTCAGAAAAACATGACCCATCCCCTTTCATAGAGTAAATTTCTTTTGGCCCACCCCTCAATTCCTCCCTGCTACTCTTGAATCCTCCTAAGGCTTTGCAAGTAGCAGTAGCAAAGTATGTTTTGAAATGTTTCTCAATTCAGGACAGAGCCGAAAACTGACAATTGCCGACTTTCTATGACCAATCATCGTTTGTTTACATATAATGACAGCCAATCATCAAGCGAGAAACGCTAAACGTTTTCTGTTTCTCCGCCCGCTTTTCTCCGCCCTCATTTGCATATTGATCAAGTACGATTAAAAAAATGCATTTTTGTTTATCAGTGTCGGTAGTTTTATAACTCACAAATCAAAAGTTATAAACTACACAAGTTAAATTACACGAGTTTATAATAATCCGGAATTTTTTTTCGCGTGAATTCACTTTCAAAAACAAACAAATATATATTTTTCCTCTTTCACGTTCTAGAAAATTTTCATTCACTTTCTCTTTGACTTCCAGGTTCTCTTGACTTGGAAAGCCAGTTTGAAGTCGACTCATTTTTTGACCAATCATGGTGTGTTTAAGTAGAGACAGCCAATCACCATGCGAGAATTACTTTCTGTTTCTCCGCCCTCTTTTCTCCGCCCTAATTTGCATATTGATCAAGTACGATTCAAAAATGCATTTTTGTTTATCAGTGTTGGTAGCTTCACAAATCAAAAGTTATAAATTACACAAGTTTATAATTTTACGGAGTTTTGTTCACGCGAATGTACAAAATCCTGAATTTTTAACTCAGAAGTTTAGAGACAAAAATGAAAATGTTTTGCTTTAGTTTAGAGAGTGCATATGCAAATGAGGGCGGAGAAAAGAGGGCGGAGAAACAGAAAGTAATTCTCGCATGGTGATTGGCTGTCTCTACTTTGTCAAAAAAATGAGTCGACTTCAAACTGGCTTTCCAAGTCAAGAGAACCTGGAAGTCAAAGACAAAGTGAATGAAAATTTTCTAGAACGTAAAATTTTATTATAGGAAAAAAATATATTTGTTTGTTTTTGAAAGTGAATTCACACGAAAAAAAACCCTCCGGATTATTATAAACTTGTGTAATTTAACTTGTGTAATTTATAAGTTTTGATTTGTGAATTATAAAGTAAACAAAAATGCATCTGAATCGTACTTGATCAATATGCAAATTAGGGCGGAGAAAAGCGGGCGGAGAAACAGAAAACGTTTTCGCTTGATGATTGACTGTCATTATATGTAAGCAAACGATGATTGGTCAAAACATGAGTCGACTTCAAATTGGCTTTCCAAGTCAATGGAAATTTTCTAGAACGTAAAAAAAGGAAAAATATATTTGTATGTTTTTGAAAGTGAATTCACGCGACAAAAAAACTCCAGATTATTATAAACTTGTGTAATTTATAACTTTTGACTTATGAATTATAAAACTACTGACACTCATTTGAAGCGTACTTGATCAATATGCAAATGAGGGCGGAGAAAAGCGGGCGGAGAAACAGAAAACGTTTCTCGCTTGATGATTGGCTGTCACTCTATGTAAACAAAAAATGAGCTGACTTCAAATTGGCTTTCCAAGTCCAGGAAAACTTCTGAAGACAACCACAGCAACCAACCAGAAAACAAAGTGATTAGAAATTTTTGAGAGCGTCAAAAAAAGTAAAAATATTCATAATACATTTTGCAGAACAAAGAATTTAAGTTTTATGAAGATTCTGCTTTCGTACGCGTAAAAAGCAGAATCTTCATATACGCATTTTTCGATTAACAAACGAATTTGGCACGTCAAGCTCGATTATTAAGTTCACAAATAGACCTAATTTTATCTATACAAACAGAAGTGATGAGAGGAGAGGAGCTGGATGAAGGATCAAGTGGCAATAAAAGAAGGAGAACTTTTGTTTGAGTGTTCTGTTTATTCTTTACCGTATTTACTCGTTTCAGCGCCGTCCCGAATAAACGCCACATCTGAGTTATAACACGGGGTAAAAACGGTATTTTTTGTTAAAAGTTGGTCCAGTTCTGACCCGCCTGAATTCCCTCCAGGTCTGCGCATTTTTTCCAAGCTGCATACATCCACGAGTTGAATGCTTGGGCTTCCTGTCTTATTTCATTGCACATTTGTAAGACGCTTTGTGATTGGTTTCATAATTTTACTTCAACCAATCAAAGCACTTGTTATATAGGCTCATCATTCACACTAGTTGTTGATAACGCGTGTCTGCTGGAATCAGTCGATCTATCTGCAAAATATTGAGGATTTTTTCCTCCAAAACAAAATGAAAGACCTCAAAAAAGAAGACGGCTCTCGAGATAATGAAGAGGAAGAGTCATCGGTGTTTGTTTATGACCGCAGAGAAGGGAGCCAGCCAGAACACCGCATTAAGCTAGGGGGCATTTTCAATTTTGCCGCCTTCAAAGAGAAAGTTTGTGAAGTGAGTAGTTGAACCAAAACCGCGGTAAATTTTCAAATTCTGAATTGTTGTTCTCGTTCTAAGTTGTTGGTGTCTATCCTAGGTTCTTAAAGTACCTGAGAAAGATGAATTCGTGTTGGTTAATACTGACAGAAAGCCCATTGTTGACGATAAATCGTACGGTAATGATCATGCTCAAATTTACATTCATCAAGCTAGTTATAAAAGACATCTTTGAAACGTGAATTTATAACGATACTTTAAGTTTTATTGCAGTTAAACTCATCCAAATTTGCTTTCTTGCTTTTCTAGAGGAGATTATAGAAGATAAAGAAACTATTTACCTATTAAAAAGTGTTGATCAAGAGCTTACTGCACCTACTCAAGAACGAGTTGTGTTTATACCTCATTATGATACCTTGGTTAAAAGTGGCATGTATGAATATTATGCTAGCGAAGGGCAAAATCCACTCCGTAAGTACATTCATTATGCATTACGTCTGAAAATTTAAGCCTACAAGACATCCAAATTTCTATAACTGTTGGGTATCACTCTGTTGATGTTAGCGTTTGAATAAGATCTGTATGACAGGACCAACTCTGGCAATATTTTTAAATCCAGATTTTACTTTGGAATCAGTAGGTTTGGGTATAGTTATGCTCCAGCTGGCAATTTTATCAGTGATCTGTTTGGCACTGATAAAATGCATATGTACTTTATTCAGGTGGTCAGATATCAAGTGACATTTGTGTTAAACAGTAGAGTTGGAGGGGTGGGGTGGTCTTGGGTTTTGTATGTAGGGTCTAAATGATGGATAATATACAGCTCTTTTGAAATATTTTGGAATATAGTATATGACATTTTGATATAAATCAGAATTTCCTTATATTCAAGTATTTTAGTGCATGTGAAAACGTAGGTTGAATATGCGCTATATAAATAAATAAATATTATTATTATTAATATTGTATTTGAAACAGTCTCTTTTGATTGCAGCTTTTGCCTTTGCTGAGCTCATCGATAATGCTTTGGCTGCCACAGCTGCAAATGAAGATAATAGAAAAGTAGAAGTTAGACTGGTGAGTAATCATTCTTTTTTTATTCTGGGAAAGAAATCATCCTTTTGAACCTAAAAAAATAAGTGTTTATTTAGTGTCCAATGTGTTCTAGGGCTTGCACATTAATTGGGGACACTGTACTATCACACACACACTACCACTATATTCTAATATTCTCTGCATATACGGCAGGGTATGGTAAACTTAGTAGTAACTTATAACACTGATTGCAACAAGAGTTTCAATAGCCGACTTCTGAGATATACTTCGCTTATCACATACAAAGGAATTGATACGAGGCTACATGCATAAAGCTCAATTAAATACTTGTAAAAGTTTTATGAGTTTTGTGCATATAGCCTCATTTCCTTTGTATATCTGGCAGGCGAAGCATATATAGCTTAATTTCCTTTGCATATCTGGCAGGTGAACTGTACTAACATTGTACTGACCTTGTGTGCTTTTGTAGATGTTTGATGACAACACTGGAAAACATGCTGTCAGTGTTCTTGATAATGGTGGTGGCATGTCACCTCGGGAACTTAATAACTGGGCTATTTACAGGTTGTCAAAATTCAACCGGTAAGTATTACACAGTGCATTTCATATCAATATATAACATATTCAATGTGAAACCTAAACTTTATCCAAGAAGGGCGATACACGTATGAAGGTCAATTTCTGCCAACTTTGTAGCTGCCTTTGTAAATAATTACATCTGCAAATAGTTAGACCTTCACATCTTCTTGTACTAGAATGTTAAACCATCTATAGGCCCCATCTCTCCACACTTCACAACTTGCAGAACCCACACCACTATTTGGGTGGGCTATGAAGTTGTTAGTGTGTGAGTGGTCCTACCCATACTTCCAGCATTGAGGTCAGCTTGCCATTGATGTATTTATAAGGTTTGCTAGTCAATGAAACCTTACATTAAACTCATCACCAATAGATGAGCTTGGGGTTGGGTGCCACAAGAGAGACTGACCTGCCTGTCCCAGTCCCTCCAGGAGGTCACCATGGTAACATGCCATAGTTCACCCCCAAACACCCGTCACACTGAAACTCAGTGGAATTGATACCTACCTGACAGTACTTACCACTGCATAGAAATATATTGCCTCTGGAGGGGGCAGAAACACACACACACACAAAAGCACCACTTTCAAAAGCAGTTTGACCCGCAAAAGTCAGCACTCATTGGAGTAACTCCAGCAATCAGGGACAGGGAGGGGGGGGGGGGGGCAAAAGTATAAGATCCGCAACGATCTGCTCTTTGATCCACGATGATCAGCAAGACAAGGGCACGTGTCTGATGACAAGCGTATAAGAAGCCCCTGCACATCTTAGAGTCCCCCCACACTGCAGCTACCCAGGAGATGGCTGGCCAGCATTGTCTCGATTTTAACTTTGCCTAAATTACATTTAGCTTCATCTAGCAATACCGCCAGCAACCTAACAGACTTTGCCAAGTGCTGGGCCATGTAGACCTAGACATTTTTTCTTGGTCCTTTAAAAACCATAGCTGTCTGACTCAAACCACAATCACCACTTTAACAGAATGGTGTACTGATGTAGTTTAAGACCTGGGCACACAATAAACTTTTGTGCAAAACTGTGCCTAACACAGTTGCTCCATGTGTCCACCCCTGTAATTTTATGTGCCACATTGCATGCAAAAGTTGCAGGGGTAGACACAGTGTAACTGTGTTGTGTGCAGCCGTTGGAAAAAAGTTGCAAGAAATGTTGCATCATGTGTCTAGGTCTTAATTTATTGAGCTAATTAGATAACATTACCTTATATTGTAACAAACTGTGTATTTCCTCCAACTACAGCAAGGTTACCAAAAGACCAGGTGATGAAGAAGAAGATGTACCTCGTTCTTTAAACAGTGATATTTCTTACTTTGGTGTGGGAGGCAAACAAGCCATCTTTTTTATTGGAAATTCTACAAGGGTATGTGAATAGAGGAAAGTAAACCACTGAAAGAGGGACTGTTTAATCATATGAAAATAACATTACTGTGCCGTGACCATGCCACTTGCACAGTCACATGAAAAACTGGTCTATTATATAAAGTGTCAGTTACTAGAGACTTCAGTAGTAGCCAAGCAGTAATACACTACGGTCGGAAGGAAACAATGCCACAGGCGACAAGTAGAACAAAAAGACATTGTTCAGAGTAATCCCCCAATTCTTTGTTTTTGTTGCTTTACCAAATCACAAGCTTCGTTCTAACCGTAGTGGATGACCCTAGCCAAGAGCATTGTAGAGCAATTTTCATACAAGAGTGAAAGAACTGTGCTGTGCTTCGACAGTAACATGTTGTCAATAACAAGCAGTAGATTTCTGCCATCACTATGCTGTACTGTGAGTGTTCTGTTTTCACAGTCAACAAAACTGCTCCATTGTCAGTGTTTGTGAGCATTATATCTACTTTACAACCTGTACAATGTGCATGTCATTATGCCTTATATTTGCTTGTATAACAGTGTTTTCTCAGTTGTTTTATATTGTCAAATCAATATACTTTTTCTCAGATGATCACCAAAACCAAAGATTGCTCTGATGTTCATGAGTTGTGTATATCAAAAGAAGAATTTGAAAGGAGAGAGAAGAACAAAGAGTCTATTTATAGTGGGACTATAAGAAATAGAAGGGTAAGATAGCAAACTATATTCTTGATATTGATATAGTTTTAATATTTATGCAGACTGATTAATTTTGAATAAATAAAGTAAAAACAACCTTGTGTCATGCTGTGTGAGATTTCTTACTTCATCAATTCAAAAAGATGTGAACTCATCAAAATTACAAGAAGTCAATTCTGCACAGACTTTGGTTTACCTAGTTTGCATTTTGCTATGGATGCTTAAATTATTCATCATTTCTCATAAAGTACACTGATTTAACAAACAAATACAGAAAGATGAATTTCTTTGAAGATATTGGGAGTTAAAAATACTGTAGTTTATTTGATTGGATTGAGACCTTAGAGAGTAAGCTAATGCAAAGTGCAAACTACAATATCAAAGTTATTATACTTAAGGAATATAAAATGCGCGCGCATGTCTCTGTTCTGTGATATAAACATGATGGAAGATGTAGCTAGAGCAAGGCGTAGCCGAGTGTTTCTCTTGCTTTTCGAGTGCTCTACATCTTCCAGAGTGCCACAGTACAGAGACATAAGCGATCGTTTTATATTGCTATTATAAAATATTTTCGACGTTTTTTGAGCAAGCCATGTCTCTGTCCTCTGATATAAACATGGTAGCCAGCCAATCAGTGCGTGCATTATATCTCAAATATTTTATAATGTTCATTAAAGTTGGTGGTAATTTAAAAGTTATTTTGTGTTTGTTATTCTTCCAAAGCCAGGTGATGTTAGCCATGTGTCTAAAGAAGAAGAAAGTATCGGCAAGTTGATCAAAGAAGAAGTCGACAAGAAGAGTTTTACTGCAGTAGTTATAACAGGAGTTTCTGCAACACATAGTAATTACCTCAAGACTCAATTCAACCAGTGGTGCAGACAGCTAGCGTAAGTACCAGTACACACTTACCGGTTGAAGGGATGCCCATAAAAAGTGACTTTTTGATGTCCTGTTATTGATATTTTGGCATTGAAAAGTACCATTTTAGACAATTTAAGGGACTTGTCAGAAATTAGCTGCAGCGGGGGACAAAAGGTTTCGAACACTTCCCTGTGTAATGACCCCCTTTCCCCCTATCCAATGTTGGCTGGTTTGCCGTGGTGCTGGACTTCCAGAAGGTAACCAACATTGATTTGGGGGAGCGGGGGTGTTCGAACTATTTTTGGCCGCCGCTGTGGGGGGAAGGGGGTGGAAAATGGGGGAGTGTCATAACTTTTTGAGCCTGTAAAAAGGGAGGGTCATGCAAAAGTGGGCAGTGAAAAAGGGAACATTTTGCTATTTTAGGCCAAATTTCAAGAGAGGGTCATTTCCATTACCAGGGAGGATCACATCATTTTCGTCACTCAGTTGAAGATCTCCACCCCACTCCCCCTGCTAATTTCTGACAAGTCACTAAGAAAACTCTAATAATCATTAGAAAAGTACTATAATTATAGCCATTTTCATTGAACCATTTCAATTTTTGGAGAGTGATTCTTTCAACTTTGTTGTAATGGAGTTTTAATTTGATATTTTTACAGACACATATATCACTATTACCTGCATGGTCCCAAGGGAAATGACGTCAATGCTGATAAATCTGATTCTAAATTTAAAAACATTGAAATCTCTGTGAGTACTAATAATGGTTAACCACATATTACTACATTGTATAGATCAAGGAGTCTTTATCTAACAAGACACAAGTCTAATAGACCCCTAATCAGCTAATGCAGTGTTGTACCCAATTCAAACCTTCTGGGATTAGAACTTTTTGTTCACTAAATTAGCATGTCAATGCTGCAAACAAAAAGTTATAATCCCACCAAGAATTGGGTACAACACTGCATTAGCCAATTTTGTCTATTGGCATGTCTTTTCCATCTTTTCAAACTACTACACTCAACTCTGCCTTTGTTCATCAAGAGTAGGGGGAATCTTTTGTGGTCTGACAAGTATCTACTCACTCACACAAAGTAGCTCAAGGGTTACTTGTTAGATAATTATCAAGGTTAATACATGTTATAGAGAGATTAAGAATCACAATTACACAAGGAACAGTTTACAAAAGAGAGGATCACTTCACCTGCTTTGTTCTTGATGTCTGGCATTGCTGTTTTCAATGCAACATTGAGTCATTTCACATTTGCCATACCTATAAACATGAAAAGTCATTCCCTCATTTGAGCACCAAATGGGCAACATCAGGCACAAAAAAGGGGGTGACACAATTCTTTCTGCCATCTGCCATTTTCCCGTTATGTAATTATTAATGTCACAAATATATGTTTCCATCTTAAAATAGACTACTATTACTAAGTATTCTGCCATGTCCATTATTCCATTTTGAGGGATTTCACCATATTTCACTTGTTTTCTTGAGAGATCCAGACAACTGGGATTCCCTCTAAGCATTTGCTATGTACTTCCAGGTTGTTCTACATGAAAAAGGAAAACAACCCAAGATCAAAGAATTACACACAGTCGATGATGACCTCCAGACACAGTTTATTAGAACTTCAGCTTCCACATTTGAGTTTCGTGCACATGTGGAGAATGCAGGATGCATAGAGGGAATGTTACGATACCATCCATTCTTGTATGACAGAGAGACTTATCCCATGAATGAAGGCGAGGCCAAACCAGGTATGCTGCTAGTTCCACCCCCTAATATATGGTCATTAAACTCATCAGAGGTCTGCCTTGGGTGTATTGCTACACATCTGTCTGGACATATCTGTCCATGGCAACAAGGTGGCAACCCTGGCAACAAGTTGGTAGCCATGGTAACCATTCATGGTCCACCACCTAGTACCTACCACATAGAAACTATCAGTGGAAAGAATAGATGCCTACCATACTTACCAGGGAGAAGAGGGTGGGGTCAAAAGCAGCGACCAATCATTTTCAATATATTGGATGAGTGATATGAAACGTCAGGTCAAGACGGATCAAAGGAAATAAAATGCTAATTACAATTTTTCCATTACTTTGTGCATGATCACTAGTTTTACATTGTAGTTTGTCTCTTATATGGCCTATAACGTCCATGAAAATGAGTATTTTTGGAATCTCCTTCATATTATTTTATCTACAACAGTCTGCAGGCCTTAGATCATGATCACTAAACCAGCATATTGAAAGTGGGCTATTGAGCTATAGTGCTCAAGCAAGCTATGGATCTGCAAGAATGATAAGTGAGTGTGGAGTGGTCATTGCCAAGACATTCATTCTGGAGAGTATCAACTGAAAACATTTAACATTTAATTGAGATAATTAATGCATTATTTATTCAGTTGAAGAGATCAATCCTGCTACAACTGATGATCCATTGGACATGATAGAAAAAGATGCTCATGGACCTAGAGGTTATAGACCTATATTTGAGTGTTACTGGAATGGTAGACTGATACCATACACTACTGTTGATTCGTAAGTAATACAAAGGCCTAAATATATATGATGTGGCTATTCTCAAGACTATTACTACAACATTGCACGCAATGCAGAGTTGTATTGCATGTTTACCTGTGCAACGTCCTGCAACATTGTGTAAAACAGTTCGTTGCAGGTTTTGGGATTGAGTTTTACTCCTATAAAAATGTCTGCAACATTGTGAACAACATGTCAGGAGCTGACACATGGTGCAACTGTGTTACATACAATGTCTCAGGAAATGTTGCATTGGGTGTCCAGGCCTTAACTGTATCATGCAACTGTTGCAGGAGCTGGTACACGTAATGCAACTCTTTGTTTTGCGCAACATTGCAGACAAAGTTACGTGTGTCCAGGCCTTTTATCTTCCTAATAACAGGTGAACTTAATTGTTTTCGTGAGAATTTATTTATTCATTTGATTTTTTACTTTCCCAATACTTTTCTAGGCTAGAATGGTGCCAGCCTCCTAAAAAGAGAACTATAATACCACAAGAATGTTATAACAGGTATTATCAAAATACTGGAGATGTTATGTATACTGTATATATATATATCTTATTGGTGGACTAACCAACTAATATGGCTGTGTATTTTTACAAGTCACGCTGTATTTTGGCAAACCTTTAGGCAAGCCAAATGCAAGTGACAAGTAAAAATTCACAGTTGTATTCCCTGGTTAATTGACCAATAACTTATTTATTATACAATTCTGCAAAAACCAATACAAATGATATTGTTTCTATTGCCACTTTTGACTTTGATTAGCACGTGGCTTAATTGTACTGGGAAGCCATTCAAATGTTACTAACCTAATACGGTTTCATATTTTTGGCATTCTTTTACATATTACATGCATTCTTTTGAGAATTGTATAATAAAAGCTTATTAATTATAGCTGGCTGCTGTGATTATATCAAAGGGCAGAGACATGCTCACACAAATACATCAAAAACAATTGAATCAAATTAAAAGAAAATGACCTAATAACTATGGTTCAAAATGAGGTATCATGATTGATCAGTGGATGGACAACGTGGATAAAATAATATCGTTGAATTGGGTTTAAATTGTTTGTAGGTTTTCTGGTGTTCTGTGGACAAACGATGCCTTTCAAGTCAGTACCAACAAACTAACATTTATGGATCTTGAGGTGAAATTAAAAGACAAGGGAACAACATTCAACAGAGTAGTGACAGGACAGGTAAACAATCTTCCCAAAACTTGTCAAGGTTTTTGTCAACTGCTGGTCCCAAAAGCTACTTTCATTGGACAATGATACATTAGAGCAGATTTCGTATGAGTGTGAAAAACTACGGCACGGCATGGACACAGCATGGAACCTCACCTGCTGATTTCTTTACAAATTTACAAAGACATCGGCAGGTGAGGTTCCGTGCCGTGTCTGTGTTGCGCCATAACTGTGCCGTAGTTTTTCACACTCATACGAAATCTGCACTACCCTGTAGTGAGGCATAATATACCCATCCCATGATCCATAGTTACTGTTGCTACATTGGAAAAGCCAACACTTTTTAATAAGAAAGCACTTTAGGGAGGCATCATGGTCAAGTGGTCAGAGTGTTGGTCTGGTCATTAGCTGAGGCTGAATTTGTTCTGGTCAACCCATAGTTCAAATACAGTTTCTTGATCATGCTTGTAAATAGCCAACTGGTTTGCCTCCTTGTCAGTAAGGATTCTTAATTGAGGGCCAATATATAAGCTACTAGGTCACCGGTAACAATGTTTATACCCTTATTAAATAAAGAACTTTTTGTTTGTTTTTGTTTTCACTTTTAATGTTCAGCACTAAAAATTGTATGCATCTGGGAAAATATTAAAAAAATAACAATAAGTTTTTACAACATCCAGAAATTGAGAGATAAATGTGATTTTGTTTGTTGAACCTGCTTGCTATATTATATTCCTATGGGAAAAATGTGAAGCTCTAATTGGTGGAACTACTGTTGATGGGATTGGTCTATTCCTTTCAAGTACTTGATTAGCAAGCTAGTGTTGGCTACTTCAAATTTTGAGCTCCTCACTGGGGAACAAGTGCATTTTTCTGTGATAACCATCTGTTAATAAAAACATTTTTCAGTTGAGAGTAAGTAATGAGCTTTCCTACCCTTGCATGACATTTTAAATTTTTGTAGGGCAAGCTGTTGCACACCACCAAACATTTCTTTAGAAATAGCACCAACTTCGGCCGCCCATAACTTTGGTGGTATTCATTGAAACTAATTCAAAATTTCAAGTTTTGCTAACTATGGTGTGCTCTTTTCGAGTATTATATTTTTGTTTCTGTTTGATTAAAATATAACATCATGCATTGGATGGGAAAAGCTCATTACTCAGCCACCAACTGAGTGATTCACCAAAGGGTTTTAGTATCACATCGTATTAACAATGTTCTTGTTAATTGACTGATTATAAAGGCTAAACATGTAGTATGTGATTCATCCTCTACACATTTCCGTGTGTTGTTAAAGGTATTTACATTTTTAACTTAAATTAGTACATCAATGAAAGTAATGTCAAAAAGGTAACTTGGGATGTTTTCCATTTAGTAGAACCAACCAGCCAGAATGACCAGTTCTTAATGGTATATATGTCAGTTCTTAGTATTAGCCAGAACCAGTCTAAGAATTGGGGTATGCCATTTTAAGAGCAATCTCATTCTGGCTATACTGGTTTTAAATGTTTGCTATGCTTTATGCCATACCTCAACCTATATAAGTCATTCAATTTATCACAGGGGCGTATCCAGGGGGGTCCCAGGGTGCCCGTGACCCCCCTTTGAAAACAAAAAGATGATAGAAATAAAAGAATCTGACTGGAGAAAGATTGAAAAATTGGAAGTGTGACCCCCCTTTGGTGGAAAATGGAAAGTGTGCCCCCCCCCCTTTGAAATATTCTGGATACGCCCCTGCATCAGGAACTGCAAGTTTTGGTGGTAGTTGGCAAATGCTCTATTGCTTTACTTCATGTTTTAAGTGGTCTAGCAAGCAAACTAAGTATTTACAATAAAATAATGGTTTTCAATCTTGACTTGACCATAAATCTTTTCATGCATCGCAGGAGGCAAGAGTGCAAATATCAAAAGCATTCCAGGACTGGATAAAAGAATGTCATGAAAACCACGACAAACAGGTACAATCTGATTTTAGAATTTCAGTCAGTCAGTCAGTCAATCAGTCATTCAATCAGTCAGTCAGTCAGTCAGTCAGTCAGTCAGTCAGTCAGTCAGTCAGTCAGTCAGTCATTCAGTCATTCAGTCAGTTTTCAGTCATTCAGTCATCCATCCATCCATCCATCCATCCATCCATCCATCCATCCATCCATTCATTCATTCATTCATTCATACATTCATACATTCATTCATTCATTTACTTATTTGTCTACCCATCCTTTCATTTATCCATTCTCCCTTCCTTTCATTCATTCATCTTTTTATTGATTCAAATGTCATTGTTATAAATTTTCTCTTTTCTTTTGAAAAGATAAAGTTTTCTGGCTTCCAAGGTCAAGTTAAGAGACCAGAACTACCCCAGAAGAGAAACCATAGTCCATGGTCTGTGTTTCATGCTATCGAGTGGGATGGCAAAGTATTTAAAGCAGGACAGCTGGTAAATACTAGTTTATAACTTTGTGCTTATGATTGTGAATTTGCTAGGTAAAAAATTAGCCATAGACTTCCTGGTCTCAGTTACGTTGTTCAAAAGCAGGTTACATGTATGTGCTAATCCAGGGTAAAAATCCAAAGTTTTCTTTTGATTTATCCTTGGGTCAGCACTAATTCAATTTCAAGCTACTGAGCCATAAGTACATCAGAAACTCTAATAAATGAGCTACTGGGGCTCCTGTGGTTAGGAAGGAGGAATGATTCCCAAGGAACTGCAGTGTACTGTACATGTTGCGTAGTTGAATGAAATAATTTTAATTATCGTTTCATTCTGTTTTAGATAAGAACCACTAGAACAATCCCTCATCTTTGTGGTACAGTAAAAAGGTTTCTTTTGTTTGGTGATCATGAAGGAGATGTCTTTGCAACTGGTGGTGAGATGGAGATTATACAGGTCTGTGATAATGCAAGATGTATTGTGGTTTGAAGATGTAAAGGAATCCCTTCACCCCTTACAAATTCTGAAAAATGGACATAAGAGATATGAAGACTTTGCACAAAGTCTTCCCTAATACTAACCCTAAACCTAACCCCAAAGCAATTGAAAGCTTATAATTTCTACAGTCTTCCTTAACACTTACCCTAAACCTAATCCTAAGTTATTTAAAACATTCTATACCATTAACCACAAAAGATAACATGTGCAAAGACTAAGAATGAAGAAAACTAACCTTCAAGGTTTTAGTGACACTCTTGCTGCCTGACTATTATTGAACCCCCCTGTATAATATGTACTTATGACGGAGTAGGAGGGCCAGATGGGAAATATTTGGTTTGAGGTCATGCCAGTATAGACTGAGCACAGTGAGGTCCGTACATAATGAACTAGAGCAAAATATTTTCTTTCCAGCCCGACCTAACTCAGCCAATAAGCATTTTAGTATCATATGACATTTTGGACCTTTTTATTTCTACTTTGGGTGCATGCACAGGTCTGCGCATGAAAACAGGTTTTTCTGGACCACTTTCAAAAATCTGTATGGATAGGGAGTGCATGTGGGGCCAAATATAGGTCATGTGATAATGTAATTTCTGGTATTTGTTTGACAGGAACCAGTAGCATTATATGGAGAAACCAAAGTCTTCCCATTAGCTAAACTAGACAGGGCTTTAACAACTGCCCAAGTGAAAAGATTTGTAGAAGAAGAGGAATGTAAACTACCAAGTCGTGTTACTGTGGCTTGGCCTGAAGGGAATAAACTTGAAAATAATTCTAAAATACCTGCTGGCACAACTATTGGTATGCAATACATACAGTGCATTTTAAAGGTGCTGTTACACGATGTAATGCTTTCTGCAACTTGTCTTAGCAATGGCATTGCAAAACAAGATGCACTAGCCATTGCAGGGGTGTTACATGAAGCAATGCCAAAAAACGTTGCTGCTGCATCATTTTCTAGCAATGATATTTTGCAATGAAGGGTATAATATTATATGCTGCAATTTATTGTTCATGCAACTTGTTTTGTAACACTGTTTCGAGACAAGTGTGCAGAAAAATTGCACCATGTAATGGCACCTCAAAACTTTGAATTTATAGACCATACCCAAACAAAATGTTCTGTGTTTATTTAGTCTTGTTGTGGACAGAGATTTGATTGCAGATGGCCTACAACAAAGAGGGCTTATTGAGCATTCATTTGATATTTGGCCACACAGAGAAGTCCATAGATATGTCAATCATTATGTCATTTTCTTTCAATTGAAGGACTTTGCCTTGATTTGACCAGTTAAATTTTGTTTTTTTCAGGTGCAATGAAGGTTGATATCATCAATGGTAAAGGTGAACCCATCAACAAGCTACCAGGTGACAGAAGAAAACTGCTTGTAGAATTGAAGGTTATTTGGCATGGTAAGAAAACACCTTTATTCTCAAGTATACTGTGGTATACTGTCTTATATGAACAATCTCATATACATAGGAATCCAACCTTATGAACACTTGGTTAATACGGGCACTCTGTCTCCTCTCCTTGGTGTTCATATAATTTAGCCGAGTTTCACTGTATTGTATTTCCAGAAAATATCCACACTCCATCTTGGAGGAAATTTACAAAAAGACACCCTCCCCTCCTAAATTTCCAAATAGGTACCTAAGTTTTGTTTTGATTTGTTTTTCTCTGATCCCTTTCCTCATGTAAATTTCTGATTCTCTCATTGGTGACGTATGGATATTTCCTGCACCCACGTAATTATTAGATGCCTGACATTTACCATTGATTATCTAACTAATACAGAATGCTTTTATGAAGCTATTCATTTTTTTAACTTATTAAGCATCAGAAAAAGAAGGAGATAAAGTCATTACCAACCTTGTCTGTCAACATGGAGGCAAAAACTGGCCATATTGGTTCCGCAAAATGGGTAAGACTTACTTACTTAGACTTAGTTCCTCCCACACTGTTCTGCGCATAGGGCGACAAGTGTACTCCATTTCTTCCGGTCTTGTGCTACAGTCTCTGCTTGTGTTGCATCGATGCCCACAATCTCCAGGTCTTTTCTAAACATACAAAACTTGCATGGCTCTAATTTATTCTATCTGTAGAAATTTTAAGACTGGTCTCTCAGGTACCTTATTATAGAGCATGAATGCGGTGGCTGTACTTGAAGGCTTGTACAAATGCTTCCAAGGTTGTTGGCCAACAAATAATGCACTTTGGTGGCTCCTCCTTGTTAGATGTGTTCTGTTGTTCAGTTATTATCAAACTGTAACACAATTATTATCTATTTGAACTGCAAGCCAACAACTGCCAACAATAGAGTGATTTAGCAAACAAGATACTATGCAAAAACAGAATATGAGATGACAAATATGTTATATTCATTGTGTGACTAGCATGACGATATCACATTGCAGTGTTCATGAAGCCATTTCCCTTGTTTTCATGTCCTCTTCTTGATATTGGCAGTGTCAGTGGTCATTTTGAACAAAATCCATCAGTGCACACAGTATCCTGTTTCATGTTCCCTCATTTTTGCTAAATCACTCTGGCCAACAATGTTGAATGTTGCTGGGAGTGTTTGAACAAGGACTGGCTCCTGAAAGCCATTAGCACTAAAAGGGCAGATCCAGGATTATCTTCAGGAGGGGGTGCACTGTCTTCAGGAGGGGGGGGATGCACCATCATATAAATTGGAAACTGCCAAGAAGTTATTTTGGAAACATTTTGAGAAAAAAAAAGACTCAGTCATCTCAAGAGGGGGTGTGCACACCCTGCATCCCTCCACTAAATCCGCCCCTGATACTAGGATTAAAATAAAGGTTTTTTAAGAGTTAATTCTGGATTAGCACTAACAGCCCTTCAGCAACTCAGGCCAACGCTTTAGAAATTTGAATCTATTCTTCCAGAAAATACCACCCAGCTTGGTCCCCATACACTGTCATTGCAAGTTATTGTGAGTGAAAGTTCAACAGTACCAGTAATGAAAGGCCTTCCATCTCATCGCATTAAATTCACTGTTACTGGTAAGTAGCAAAAGTTATACTTGGAGATCAAATGAACAATGTGGAACTAATTTTAGGGCCCATCTCTCTACATTTCACGACTTGTATTGGAGGGACGTTAAAGAACCCACACCACTATTTGGGGAGAGTATATAGGCAATGAAGTTGCTGGTGTGTGTAGATTGACCTACTAGACTACAGGGCCCACAGTAATTGATGAAAGCTGTTGTGGTTTGAATGAATGAATGAATGAATGAATGAATGAATAAACTTTATTTAAAGAGGGTATATGTGACAGCTTTCGCCAATGACCCTGTGGCCCTCCCATCAAATGAACACAACAAACCCATATAAGGGGTGAGGGGATATGTCTGTGCCAGTTCCCATCTCATATATTTTTATTCATTGCTTTTCAGAAGCGAATCCTGACAAGTTCTCATTTGGTATGCTTGACAACCCACTACGTGTAGGAGTGCCCTTTCAAGTAAGCAGTGGATATTGCTGCTTGTCACGAAGAAGTTACAGTAACTTAATTTTATTTTAATTTTTATCAGATTCCTCTAAATCTATTTGATGAGTTCAACAATCCATCCAAGTTTACTGAAGAGGTTTCACCTGTTCTAAATGCAAGGTTTGTGCTACATGTAGCTCTATATTGCATTGCATTGCATTCATTTCCTATGGCTTTGCATTGTGTTGTATCATGTTAGTTGCATTGCATTATGTTGTGTTGTGTTGTGTTGCATTGTGTTGTGCTGAATTGAATTGTGTTGCATTGTGTTGTGGTGTGTTGCATTGTATTGTATTGTGTTGGTTGCATTGTGTTGTGTTGCACTGTGTTGTGTTGCATTGTGTTGTGTTGCATTGTGTTACGTTGCATTGAATTGTGTTGTTTTGTATACATTTATCTCTATCACTGGATGATCTGCTCCAACTCTAAATTTTTGTATAGGATTAAATTAGAAATGTGACTAATTTGTTCTTATTACATTGTGTTTCTTGTCTAGTGGTCTTGAGTTAAGTTTCAGTGGGCTTTCATCAAAGGGGAATTGCTTGATTATTAAGAATGTGGTTGCTGTGGGAACAATTCCAACACACACTGGCAAGGTAATCATTTTGTATATTGATCTTCATCATAGCATACTGTCCTGTGGGGGGGGGGGGGGGGGAGTACTTGACCAGTATTTGGGTGGGGGTGTTCCATAGGTTATGACAGGGTGTTACGTACCCTGTTTATGACAGAAAAACTCAAAATACTATACCCTGTTTATGACAAAGTATAATAATGCAGAATTTAATGTACTTAAGTATTTGTTTGTAATGTAGATGAGGTTCATAATGAGTTTGTGACAATCGTGATTGTATAACGATAAATAAGGCTTCTATACTGTTCGTTACTGTTGTGGCTAGCTAACGACTAAGGTTGATGAGAAAGTTTCTACCCTGTTCATGACAAGAAGCTCAAAAAAATTGCAAAAAGGATACCCTGTTCATGACAAAAAACTTGAAAAACCATACCCTGTTAGCAGATCATCGCCGTATAGTAAATATATGGGAGTACCCCCCCCCCCCCCCCCCCCATCCCAGGGCTTACTGTTTTAGTATCATTTATCTAATATAATAATTATACTGTTTTGTTTTCACAGGATTTTAATCTCAAGGTCACACTACCTGGTTTAGAGGAAGACACTCAAAGCTTGAAGATGAGGCTTCTACCAGGTAATAATATATTCATATTAATATTTTAATAATATCTTAATAATATCCTACTTGTAATTGCCACCTAGTTGGTTGAGCATCTTGGTCCTTCAAGCAGGAGATCAGGATTCCAGACCCCAGTTGACTAACACCCAGCAACACTCTGTGTCTTTAATTAACTAATTAGTATACATTGCCTTTGTAATTACATTTACAAATAGTAAGAAGACCTTCACCTTCTTGGATAACAGACTGGTCAGAAATTAGTGGGGGGACGGGGTGGAAAATTGTGGACCAGCGTATTCAAGGGTGGATCTAATGGTTAACTTTATAATTATTTAATGTTGCTTGTCATTTATTCCAAGGTCCCCCAGATAAATTAGTGGTATTACCACCATCACAGGAGATTACTATAGAGAATGGTGACCCATTAGACATCCATGTACAAGTACAAGACAAGGCTGGCAACATTACTACCACTCCCAAGAGTGTTGTCTGCAAGGTATTAAAGCATAATTATTATATACACTTGTCGATACGCGCGCTCTGATTGGCTAAAAGCTATGCTTTATCAGAGAACGGAGCACAGCTCTAATGTCAGCAGCGCAAGCTTGACCGCGCACGCACCTTTTGAATATTTGTACAGAGAAAATCGAACTTTTTCCCGTGAATATTTACTTCAAAATATAATAATAAAACAAATAGAACATCTTTTTCCGTGCTCCGTTCAGTAATACAGCACTTAGGAAAAGCCGAAAGCACTCAAGAAGTGTGGAGAGCACTGGCCTACGGCTCGTGCTCTCCTTACACTTCTTTCGTGCTCTCATCACTTCCTGCGTGCTGTATTACTGAATGAGCACGGAAAAAGCTGTTCTATTTGTTAATGAGAGAATCAATGTTTGCAAAAGGAAACAGACCCTTACAGATACAAATCTCACCTCACTTTTCCACAACTACAATGTAAACAATGGCATAGTTAGTGGATTCTTTTGTTTTACTGAGCCAAAGCGAGGCCAAGGGTGTATCTGCATATTATTAGCTGTAGCTTTATGCAAAGGATCTATAAAGATGACAAAGTTGAAGTCTTTCAGTGGAGACAGAGAAGGCGTTGGATTATGTGCTTTTTCTGGAAAGAAAAACCACTTTGGCAATATTTGTAGTATGTCTAGTTGGTTGATGACCTTTAATATTCTTTGTAATTTGTTTTTCAGCTAAGTGGCCATCCAAATCTTCCTTCATACTCTGCTGACTGTAGCACTTCTGGAAAATGTGTACTCAAAGGACCAAACCTTTCTCTTCAACTCTCCAACAACAAAGCCATCAAACTGAAAGCAAGAATTGAACTCATGCAGAATAAAGATGTCGTGCCAGTTGAAAAAACTGTTATTGTAACACCAAGTAGAAAGGCGGGTCACATACAAATATTCCATCAGCCACCAGGGGCAAACCAGAGAATTAAGCTAGAAGATGGACAAGATTTACATTGCGTAGCTGGACAAACAATCTCTGGGTTGAGTAAGTGTCTATCTAAGTTCATTACTATTATTTTGTTGATGGGATGTCTGACTTCTGGGCTGGCTGCAGAGTTACAGGGTTAGATGGTACATACTGACAAACCAACTGACTTTCCTAATGACTAACTATCCAGTTGGATGGTTGGCTGTAAGACTGCAGGCTTGCTGACTGGCTAGCTGGCTGACTGGCTGGCTGGCTGGCTGGCTGACTGACTGGCTGGCTGGCTGACTGGCTAGCTGGCTGGACTGGCTGACTGGCTAGCTGGCTGACTGGCTGGCTAGCTGACTGGCTAGCTGGCTGACTGGCTGGCTAGCTGATTGACTGACTGATCAAGTGAATGTCTGGCAGACTGGCTTATTGACTAAATTTGTAATTTTTGCTTTTTAAAACAGGTATTAAGATTCTAGATGAAGGAAATAGAGAGCTGACAATTGATCAGAATTTGATTAACAGACTAAAAGTAAGTAAATACACTGTCTAGTGACATTTATTTAGTAGTAATAGCCAATAAAGCAAAATGTAAACATTATGCCAGCAAAAATGTGCCTATCCATTTGCTACTGTAGTTTCTTTTTGATAATGATGACAAGTATATTTTCATTTCTAGGTTAATTGGGTTCAAAAGGTTTCTAAGGATATGCTGAAAAATGGCCAGTTACCAGATGTGAAAGTATGTATAACTATTTATTTATCCCTTCCTTCCTTCCTTCCTTCCTTCCTTCCTTCCTTCCTTCCTTCCTTCCTTCCTTCCTTCCTTCCTTCCTTCCTTCCTTCCTTCCTTCCTTCCTTCCTTCCTTCCTTCCTTCCTTCCTTCCTTCCTTCCTTCCTTCCTTCCTTCCTTCCTCAAAATTTATTTACCAATGAGCCTGCTGCTCAAACTTTGATGATTAATGGCTGTCCTAGTGAGTAATATTCTTGAGTTGTCACATTTCATTTTGTGAGATAATAACTGTAATATATTGTTTCAGGCACCTACTGCTTTAACAGAGACCAAGTATTGCCAGATCAATATGATAGGAACTGTTGGACTGGACTTCTCATTCACTATAAAGTTAGTATTTAAAGGAAATTTGTACATTATACCAATTAGAATTATAACTAAATCCCATCACACTGCTCCTTATGTGCTGTACAGCAACAACAACAACAATATTACCTGAATCAGTTTAGTATACCAAAATTGTCATTTGGCTCAACATTTTCAGGATGAGTTGCTGACTTCCAAGATACATTATACATCACTTGCCATGTACAAAGGAATAATTAAGAAGATTAGGCTATATGCATGAAGCTCAGTCATTCGTATTAAAACTCTAACTTTATTATCAGCTTTATGTATTATAGCCTTGTTCTAATTCCTTTGTACGTAGCACATGAAGCATATCTTGGAACTTGACTATTCAGTACTACAGTTTTATCTGGATCAACAACATTTATAAGTTCAACTGAGTCTTTCACATAGTGTGATGCAACAGTATCTTGCTGCTCCAAAGTCCACATTTAAACTTCACAGTGATGATGTATTGGGTTTAGCCCATCAGTGGAGTGGCATGTGAAACAGGCAAATCTTTAATGTCATTGTCCCAGTAAGATTAAGTAATAAGTAAATAATTATTGTTCCATATTTCAGACCAATACCAGATGAGCCTCACATGTTGAAGTGTACCTGTTCAAACCCCAAACTGAGATTTGGTGAACCTTTGAATGCTGAGGTTATAGTGTCAGTTACAGACAAACATGGCAATAAGATTACTAAGGTTCAATTATAATTTAATTTATATCATTTAATCTTTAATTTATCCATCCATCCATTCATTTATTCATTCATTCATTTTTGGGGGTTTACCTTATACATGCGACAGGGAATCATTGTAAAACATTTATATTTTTGCCATCGTTCATTCATTCATCCATTCATCCATTCATTTACTCATTCATCCATTCATCCATTCATCCATTCATCCATTCATCCATTCATCCATTCATCCATCCATCCATTCATTCATTCATTCATTCACTCACTCATTTTCCCTTTAAAACTTCTACAAATAACAGGAAATCATAAGTGATTATATTTCACCATATTTTTGTTTTGCCTTCAGCTGCCGTCTGGTTCTCTAAAGCTTTTTCATGTCTCTGCATCTGGTCTCAAAGAGAAAGAAGTAGGAATAGGTGTGTCCCAGGTAACTAACTAACCATTGCACTCTTTGATGGATTTAATTTGTGTAGGAACAGCTGTCCTTAATTAAAATATTGAGATGCGGTCATTACTAAATATTGTTATTTCTGTTTATAAAGCACTGTAAGTTAAAGCATTCTCCTTTATCTTAGAATGGTTCCATAGTCATAAAGAACATCCAATTTGAGAAAGGACCACTTGGTGCTAAAGAGCTAACCATCACTTGGGAGAAACTTAAATGCTACCTTAGACTTGAGGTGAGAGATTAGATTTGACTGTTTTGGATGTAGAAGGGCTCACCTATTGCTGATACCCATCACTGTTGGCATAGAGCGGTTTTCGTATGAGTGGAAAACTGACCATACCATACGGTGACCATGTCAGTGCCGTAATGTCTATAAAAACATTTGAAATTCCTGCCTTAATCATACCGTATATTGACCTTAACTGGTACGGTCAGTTTCCCACTCATATGAAAACCGCTCTATAATACTGAAAAGGTAAGTAGTAAAGTGATGATAATTATGAGTTGAATTCATATGATATTTTTCTATCTCTCCATTGCATTTATATTGTCTGTTTGTGTTGCAGGTTGTTGCAGGTCCTCCAGCTAAACTAGCATTAGTAAACCTTGACACCACTGAGGTAATCAGGTCTTATATTATAATAATGAAGTGATATTATCCAAAAATAATGGCAAAATAAATGTTTGCATTGCTTAAGGCACCATTACACAGTGCAATTATTTTTTTACAACATTTGATACTAATCTGGCAATCTGATTGGTCAATTAAAGTGTGTCAATAAGAGGACAGACACACTGATGATGTGTTAAGGCATGCACGCTCATTCTGTTGCCCTGTTTGATAAGGAATTTTAACTTTTATTTCAAATAATTGTTGTAAAAAACGAATTGAAGGTGTTTTTGAGTTGTCTGTCCTCTTATTGACACACTCTTGACGTCATAAAATGTTCAGAACTTTGCAGTGAAACCACTCGCTGCACTCATGATTCCACTTAAGTTTTAAACATTTTATGACAACAAAACAAAAGGATTGATCAATAACTGATCAACAAAATAATTATTATTTCATGCTTTTAGTTTCTGCCTTGTTGCTTAATTGATTTCTTTTTGTTTTTCCTCTAGCCATTATCAGTATTCAACAACACTTCTCTACCTGTTCCTCTGTGTGTCCAACTTTGTGATGAGATGGGAAATGCCTCACCTGAAGCAGATGTTAAAGTTGTCCTCCTCACTGACAAAGGAATCAAGGTAGAGATCAACTTTGATTGACATAAAGATCATCATTGACAACAACTACCGTCAACTTTCACTTTAAAGACATCTCACAAATGCAGACACCCCTGTATTATGGACAGCAATGAATCTTTCAGTTTCAGTTTAGTTTCAGTTTACCAGTCCCCAGACTTTCCAAAAATCTTCAAAGACTTATTCCATTGTGGACAACCAAATTCTCTATGATGATTGTCAATGGACAAGTCAATTACATATTTTACAACACTTGATACTAATCTCACAATCTGATTGGTTGATTAGAGTGTGTCAATAAGAGGACGGACACACTGCTAGCATGTTTCGGCATGTGCACTCATTCTGTTGCCCCGTTTGAAAAGGATTTTTTAACTTTTATCTCAAATAATCATTGTTGCTCGCTGTGCTCATGATTCCACTTGTCATGAGTTTTGAACATTTTATGATATCAAGAGTGTGTCAATAAGAGGACAGACAACTCAAACCCATCTTCAATTTCTTAAATTTTTATCTTACTCTCTAATAAGCACTGTATTTTGTTATTGTCATCAGCTAAATCCAGTCATTACTCAACTGAAAACCAATGGAAAAGGACAAGCTTTCTTTGGAACACCACTAATTTCTGCTTCAAGGTACAATGTTGATTGTATTTATATTCGTTGATGCAAATCGTCAGGAAAAAAAAAAGACTCTTTGTTTAACGAGGATAGTAAAGCAAAGCTTTTTTCCAACCTGGTCCTCAAATCCTGAAATAAATACACACTGATAATCACTAAAGAAAACATAAAGTGAAGGAAAGGAAGGAAACTTAAAAATACAGGTACAAAGATTGAAATTTACCAACATCATTCATCATGTACAGGCATGGATACATTTCAGACTTTTCTATACAGTGTTGAAGGCTTTTTGGACAAATGTAATATTCAGTACAGTTGTACACAGAATCATTAATCAATGTTCCTATATTTTATCGTAATTATTAAGAAGTAGCCACTGGTACTTTCAATAGGGTAGAAAACGGCACCACATGGTCACGGCATGGTTGCGGCAGAAATTTCGAATGTTTTTATAGAGATCATGGCACTGACACGGTTACGGCACGGCACGGTCAATTTCACACTCATACGAAATCTGCTCTAAGGTGGTATAGCATTAGGTATTCTATATACTGAGACTGATTCTGTTTTTGTTCTTTTCAGGGGTGTTTATGGGATTCGCTTCAAGGCCTTGTGTCCACCAAGGTCAACCTTAGAGGCACCTACTATTAGTGTTAGGTAGGGCACGTCAAGAAGGGGTCAATGTGAAAACAGCCTCAGTGACTTTTTGATAATATTTTTTCAATGGTATAAAATGGTAATAATTAACTTTCCTATGCTGGAAAAATTGATCTCAGGACATCCATCAAAAAGTCACTTAGGTCATTTTCACACCGAACCCTTCAATTGCTTCTTGAATTTATCTAATGATAATATTAACAATTATGATGATGATGTTATGATGTTTATTATTATTTGATGATGGATGGGTGGGGTGGGGGGGAGGGGCTACTCAGGCACCAGGATGATTGAAATGATAAACCAAAAAAACGGCCAATGAGGCTAACACCAACCCTAATGAAAATGCCAACTGCCCACTAAGCAACTCAAAACTGCTGTTTTTTTCCTTCATAATGATTCAAGGCAACATTAATTCTTATCACCAAGGAGCAAGGCTACTAAGGGCTCCACCTTCTCATCACCCTTATGCTCCCCCCCCCAACGGGTGGTTAAGGTTACAGGAACTAAATGATGGAGATAATTAATGTCTGTTATTTTTGACAGGGTTCAACCAGATCCATCCAAACCGGTACTGCTGGATGTTACATTTGATAGTCAAGCTGTTTGCCAAGTTGGGGAATTATTACCAGGTAAATAATAAATAAATATTGTAATAAATAGTTAGTTAGTTAGTTAGTTAGTTAGTTAGTTAGTTAGTTAGTTAGTTAGTTAGTTAGTTAGTTAGTTAGTTAGTTCTTTTGTTCATTTGTTCGTTAGTTGGTTAGTTAGTCTGTCTATTTGTTTGCTGTCTGTTTGTTGTTTGTTTGTTTAACCCATATTTGTGAGGAAAGATGATTCTAGTGATAATGATCCTTCATGATTGTAAATAATGGTGTTGATACTTTATACTTTAAACCTAATTTTACAAATACTCCTTGAAAAATAAGGAAAAAATGCACGTTGATGATGCTTAGAAAACCAATCAAGACTATAGATGTATTGCTTCTTCTTCTATTATTACAGTGGTAACAGCCCATGTTATTGCTGAAGATGAAACAGTTCTTAAATCAGCAAGTGCTAAAGACCTAGTGCTCAAGATATGGCATACAAAAGATGGACCTCCTTCAGAGAAACCTCCACCAAGAGTAAGTATGATATCACAGCAGATTTCGTATGAGTGTGGAATGGACCATGCTGTGCTGTGACCATGTCAGTGCCGTGATGTCTATAAAAACATTTGAAATGCTGCCATAACCATGCCATGACCGTGCTGTGCTGTTTTCACAGTCATTCAAAAACTGACTGCACTATAGAATACAATTACATGTCATAGGTAAAACGATCCCCTTGGATTAGTGCTAACCTGCTTAACAACTGAGCCCGGGGCAATAAGAGGGGTCAGGTTAATTAATTATCTGTAATTTTATAGTAGCTTGGTTTTTTAATTCTAACAGCCACAATACTCTGTTGTTCTATCCATAACAGGCTACCACACTTTACCCTTCAAGAAAGGCACCAGGGGACCAGGAAGGCGTCTTTACATTCAGGTAAAGTTTAGTTGATTGCCAAATGATGATGATGATGACAATGATGATGATGATAATGATGATGATGATGATGATGATGATGATGATTAGATTCTGGTGCAGTAAAGTAGATTGTCAAATAATGATGATGATTATGATTGTGATGATGATGATGATTAGATTCAGGTTCTGTAAAGTTGATTGTCAAGTGATAATGATGACGATTGTGATGGTGATTAACAATGATGATGATGATGATTAGGTTCAGGTGCTGTAAAGTTGATTATCAAGTGATAATGACGATTGTGATGGTGATTAACAATGATGATGATGATGGTTATAGTGTATTTGTTGGTCTTCCTATTTATTTGTTTATTTGTCTCCAGAGATCTAAAAGTCCCAGATGTATCTGGTCCTCACTGTATGGTTGTTCAGTATGGTCCTGGAGGATCCTTGTGCCTTACAAGTAAAATGGTAATTACTGATGAATCATCATCATTATAATAATTAACTTTCTTTACAGAGAGTAACACACAACAGTTACAATTGCAATATTTGTACTGATAACCCAGTGGCCCTAGAATCGCCCAACTCTCTTGATCTCTTTCTGCACTCTTCTCTGCACTTTCAAATAGAACACAGAAAGTTGTTTTATAATAGTTCACTATCTAGCCTTAAAAAACTAATTAATAATTCATAAGGCAAACACAATGAAAATCGCCACCGTGACGAGTGTCTTTATATCTGATAAAGATTCGCCCTAATTTATGTCAACTTTAACCTCGATTTTCTCCAAGATAAATGAAGATATTTTTGGTTTTCTTTTAGAGAACAACTCTAATATGTGTTGGAGTCTTTTAAGCCATATAAAGAACTCGATATCGTGTTTTATCGGTATAAAGATCCTCGCCTATGGCTCGGCTTTATATCTGATAAAACACTCTCTCTCGTTCTTTATACTATACATATTAGATGTTTATTATGCCTCATGTTGATTTTATGGTTCCAGATAACCTTTACAGCAGAAGCAGGCCCTCCAGTCAGACTAGACCCAGAGGCTGTGCCTCCGACACCAACTGTGTCAAACACTAGTAGACTAACAAGTAGATGTCTTGTCAGGACACTAAAGCTTCATCTCAAAGTAAGATATTTCATACATCTAGTGTAGAGGTAGTCAGTGTGATTGCCAGCAGATGATTATTATTATGAGGTTCCACAATTTGGAATTAATTTTTTCATGCAATTTTTCAGAGTATGAGAATTACTCATATTCTTTAGAAACCAAGGGATATTCTTCTGTTGCTCATATCTCAATCCCAAAGAAAATACTTTCAGGAACATTTTCTGTTAGAATGTCTTCCAGGAGTCGGTTGTACAAAGCCTGGATAAGTTATCCACAGGATAAGAGCTATAAATTTTATCTGCTGAATAAGGATTTATCTGGAGGATAGCACTTATCCAGGCTTCATACAACTGGCTCCAGAAGTAAATATTTCTCAACTTTTTTCTGACTGGTCAACCTGACTGGGTCAAGTAATCACCTTCCAGTATATGTAGACAAACTACAAAATGGTTAAATTATTGCCATAATGAATTTTAAAATCCAGAACTAGCTCTAACAGACAATGTTCCTAGATCCCAGGGGTTATTTTTGTGCGAAAGAGCAACAAGCAACAAATTATTACCCCTAAGTTCTCAACAATGAATGAAATTGCTCATGGCTCATTCAGTGTTGGTTCTTTATAAACACTCGTAAGGACAAATCCCAAATCTTTTCCCAGGATAAATTTGACAATGATGCTGGTGAAAATCTTCAAGGCAAAGTCATAATCAGAGTTTTAAGTCCAATTGAAGGCATTGATGAAATACCTACACTGGCAAATGCATCTCGTCACAACACCATTGAAGTGCCACTTGTTAAAGGAATGGCAACTGTTCAGAGCTTGTATATCCAAGAGAATACTAATGGCAAGGATGGGCAGGAGTATGTATTAAACTTTCAAGCTTTATTATCAGCAAAGTCCGTACCACATCCTGTGCCACCCTTCACTCTGGCTTTTCTCTTCTATAATGGTGAGTATTGAATGGTTGAATGGTTGAATGACTGACTGACTGACTGACAACTGTCTAACTGACAAAATAATGTCTGTCTGTCTGACTGACCACTGACTGACTGACTGACTGACTGACTGACTGACTGACAACTGACTGACTGACTGACTGACTGACTGACTGACTGACTGACTGACTGACTGACTGACTGACTGACGACTGACTGACTGACTGACTGACTGACTGACTGACTGACTGACTGACTGACTGACTGACTGACTGACTGACTGACTGACTGACTGACTGACTGACTGACTGACTGACTGACAACTGACTGACTGACTGACTGACTGACTGACTGACTGACTGACTGACTGACTGACTGACTGACTGACTGACTGACTGACTGACTGACTGACTGACTGACTGACTGACTGACTGACTGACTGACTGACTGACTGACTGACTGACTGACTGACTGACTGACTGACTGACTGACTGACTGACTGACTGACTGACTGACTGACTGACTGACTGACTGACGACTGACTGACTGACTGACTGACTGACTGACTGATGACTGACTGACTGACTGACTGACTGACTGACTGACGACTGACTGACTGACTGACTGATGACTGACTGATGACTGACTAACTGACTGACTGACTAACTGACTGTCATTGACTGACTGATGACTGTCTGACTGACGACTGACTGACTGACTGATGAAGATATCTGCCAAACTAGCAATGTGTCTGACAGATAAATAAATAGATAAACAAATAACAGTGGCTGAATCACAGCTGATTGGATCTTATTATGACTATCAGATGTCCGCAAGCAGCAGCAAATGGCTCAGTTAACCAAGGAAAGAGATCACTTGTTTGAGACCATTCGTACCTACAGGTCTTTATTTGATACTACCAGACAACTTATCCAGGAAATGAGAGGTAGGTCATCAGTGTCCATGTGTTTATTAAGGGAGTAGACAGTGGTAGACAGTACCATGAATCCCCCTCTAATAATGAAGGGTTCAAAGTGAAAACAGCCTAAGTGACTTTTTGATTATATTTTTTCAATGGTATAAAATGGTAATAATTGACTTTCCTGAGCTGGAAAAATCAATCTTAGGACATCCATCAAAAAGTCACTTAGGTCATTTTCACAGGGAACTTTTATTAAAGGATGAAGAGATGATGGACAACACCCTAACCCTGCAATCATATCCTTCTTGAGAATTACAGCAAAAAAGGAAAAGGGGAGGAGTACAAAGTGACAGAAAGCTATAGGAAAGGAAAAGAAAGGAAGAGAAGGGAAGGGAAATAAAAGAATAGAAAGGGAAAAGGAAGGAATAGAAAGGGACGTAATGGTAAATGAAGGAATGGGAAGGGCTGAAGAAAGGAAGGGAAGAGAAGGTAAAAAATGTAAAATCAGTACAGTCCTGTTGGCCTTGCCAAACCAGATTTAGTTTTCTGCCCTATGATTGTGCAATTATTTTAATACTGTCATTTATTGTAGTGTCTGTTCATGAGGCTGCACAACAAGAGCAAAAGTTAAGAGGAGAACTAAAGAAACAAAACATTGTTGATCAACATTTACAGTCTGTAAGTAGTAGATTGTGCAATATAACTGTACAAAGGATTTTTAAGAGCATGAAATTAGGTGTAAAAAGTAATGTTCAATCTTCTCACTCTGATTACCATATTTATTCCAAGAAAAACCTACTATCTAATGAATACTTCTCTCAAATAAATACCCCCTTACGTTCTAAAAATACTGGATAGGCACCCCCCTCTCAAATAATACGCCCCCTCTTTCTTCCCCAGTACACCTTACCCAAGTCGTCATCGTTGTTGTTGTTGTTGTTGTTGTTGGTGGTGGTGGTGGTCATTGGGCTTGATGTTTTGATTTTGTTTCAGACGCAAAGTGTTGACTCCTATCTGCACATTTTGGTGAATAAGAGGCAAGATATTTCTAAAGCACCTCGGCGGCAATGTGGGTTAAATCCAGGGCCAACAGGAGATCCACATATTTTAGGAAAGGTTAATAATAAATTAAGGATTATTGTCATTTGTTCTTATCTGCAAAACAATTTATAAATAGCTTCATCTTGTTTTATTTTGTATTTCCACAATATGTGTCTTTGTTATCATACTTTCAAGAATGTTTGCAGTTGTCTTTACCCTTTTTTTGTTTTTTACTATAACTACTCTAGGTAGGCCATCTTGCCCAAGTGGAAGATGACGACGTTGCTCGTGTTTTGTCCTGGCACATGGCTAGTGATATGGACTGTGTTGTTACACTCACCACAAGCAAAGCTAAAGAAGTTTATAATGAATCTAATGGACAACAGCAAGTTCTTCCTCTTGATTCTATTTATAAACAAAGACTGCCTGAATGGAACAGGTTAGACATAATGAAATGGTATTCATTCATTCATGCATGCATTCATTCATTCTTTCATTCATTCATTCATTCATTCATTCATTCATTCATTCATTCATTCATTCGTTTGTTCGTTTATTCCTTCATTTACTCATTCATTCATCCATTCATTCACTCATTCATTCATTTGTTTGTTCATTTGTTTGTTTTTTCATTCATTCATTCACTCCCTAAGGCCCAGTTTACACTTACAACCCATGTATAAGTGCAAGCAATGTATACCCAGTCTTGGTATTTCATTTGTAATGGAAATGTGCAAAAATTCAAGCACAATAATGAGCAGCACATTAAAGAGTCAGTGAACCAGGTGTTATTTAACACATTCGCTCATCAATATATTTATTCATTTATCTTTCTTCCATTCATTCATTCATTTATTCATTCATTCATTCACTTATGATTTTGCTTGTTCATGCATCAGTTAAATACATTCATTCATTCATTCATCCATCTATCCATCCATCCATTTTGCATTCATTGGATTATCCATGCACTGCTTCATGAATTCATTCATTCACTCAGACATCTACTTTGTACATCAACAGACCCCTCCCTCATGTTCGAAATGGACCTCGTAATTACCAACCATCTGGTAACCCTGTGTATGCAAGGGACAAGTTAATATTCCCTGGTGAAGCAGCCAACTGCAAAATAGGTATGTGATTTAAGCACAGGGTTAGTGATACTGATCAAATTCTAAATTCTCTTCAAAAATCTGTAAATTCCAAAGGAGAATTCAGGATTTGATCAAACTTTAAAGAAATGGAGTAAGTGATATCTGATCAAATTCTAAGTTCTCGTTAAAAAATATTTTGGTTCCAAAGGAGAATTCAGGGGCCGGTTGTTCAAAAGACGATTAGCGTTAATCCAGGATTCAATCCAAAGAAAACCATTCATTTTAACCCAGGATTAGCATTAATAGCCCTTCCAACAACCGGGCCCAGGATTTGATCAAAGGCCACTTTTTTTTTCATTTGTGTGAGCAGTGAATCTTACCATTTTTTCCCTTTCTTTTTTACATCAATAACAGTGTTTGGCATGCTACTTGGTGATACTATTATCTTAGATGACTTGGACTGTGCCAATAAATATAGGCAAGAGGTATATACAGGACCCAAATAAAAACTTGTCTTCAATAACCCTCATTTCTTTGCCACATGATCGCCAACACTGTAGCTTACCAAGTTATACCTTTCTCATCTTAAAGGTCGTAAAACACACGCATTGTCCTACCATTTTAACACGGACTGGAGATAGAATTCGCAGTAATGGTATGTCCATACTTAAAATGATGTCAGAGTTTGGACATTATTAGATTCTCATTGTGATCACATTCAATTCTTGTAGGTAAATTTGGTGGACTTCAAAACAGGGCTCCCTTACTAGAGAGAATGCGTGGTGCAGTATTCTCTGCTCCTGTTCCTACTGCATATCGTACACTTTCTACACAAATAGGTAAAGCCTTAGTTCCTCTTCGCATGTGTGTTTTTCCTCAGTTCCTGGCATGATTCCCTGCTAGCAATTTTTCCCAAGAGAAAGTTTGCTAGCAGGGAAGTGGTAGAATAGTGTTGTTGACATGGGGGAGGGGGAGAACTTCCAATCCATATATTTAAAATGTCCGGGGTGATCAGGACGCAAGGTACATGAATTTTTACCTCCAAACACAACACATACAAAGGGGCACACCACTGGTGCTGTGACGTAACATTCAACTTAAACTTCCTTTTTACTGACTTACGACTTCTCCTGCGATCACATCAATTTTATACTTGTACTTTCAGAGCAATTGCAGGCCTATAAACAAGCAAAGATCAAGCACCAACAGGCAAAAGCAGATCTTGAGGTATGATGTCATTTACTGCATGTCGAAAAACCAAACAATCACAAATCTTATACTTATGTGTTCTCTTTCCAAAATATACAAGCAGTACTGTGCACTATTGGTGCAAAGTGCCTTATTTGACAGTCTGTAAGGACAACAATTATTGAACTCCTGACCACATTATATTTTGTTTCAACAGCTTCAACTAAAGCAAGGTCAAACAGCAGAAATGAAAGCCAAGCACCAAGAATGTCATGATGCTGAAACCCAATTACGTATGATAGAAGAACGACTTGGCATGACTCCTACACAATACGACATGCCAGCAAGCCCAGCCACTATGTTACATACTGAGCTTAGCACACCCCTTAACAGAAGTGCCATCGCTTTGAGAAGAATACAAGACACTGGTTCACCAACCAACACTCTTGTGAATGGTTCTGCAAGTCATCCAAGGACCAGACGGGCCACTCCGTTAAACTCTGAGGAACCTAGAAACAGCAAGAGACCGAGGAGATTGTAACTAAGTTTAGCAAATCTCAGAAGCATTCCACAGTGAAGGGCCCTGAAAAAGTGCTCAGTGCAAGGGTTGAAAATGGCTACAAGAGGATGTTGGGCTTCAGATGCTTTTGGATGCCATTGTTTGATCTTTGACAACTTGGATATTTGAGCTGCCATCTCAAATCCAAATCTCTTTCATGATTATCACTTTCCTTGGATGTTTACGATGTTTATTATATTGAATCAATTGGGAATCACTGATTTACCTTTAAACTTGACAATGACTTAATTATAGTTGTTTTTTAACTAAAGGATTGTACATTTTTCTGATATTAATGTTTTATAAGCAGCAGACTTTCTAGCCGGTTTATGACTAATTATTAATTTCATGATCAATAAAGTCAATATTTATGCAAAATATATTTTGCTTTTCTTCCAAGATCCATTCCACATTTGAAGGGTTCCATGTGAAAACAGCCTAAGTGACCTTTTTGATATTTTTTCAATGGGATAAATTGGTATAATTATTAACTTTCCTATGCTGAAAATCAATCTCTGGACATCAATCTCTGGACATCCATCAAAAAGTCATTTAGGTCATTTTCAGGGGGAGCCCTTCCTTTATGCCTTTTTGTTTGAAAAATGCATGCTTTTCAAAATGTTTAGGCCCTTTGTCCAGAATGAGATGGTATTTTTGTAGGACAGGTACATCAACAAAACAAAACACTTGTTACAAGCTATATACATTTTTATTCTGATTTCACATTTCATTACAAACACCTGGTCACTACAGTCGAAAATAGAAAGCTTCCTAACATTTAATTAGATTCATCAATAGAACCCTTTAATTTTCTTCCTGTCCAGTTTCAAGGTCATCAGGTGATGCCAAAGACTCACACTTTTTGTGTAACATGACAACACTGAAACCAAACAGGAAGGAAACCAGAACTCTGCTAAGTGTGTTTAGTTTTCTTTGGGAATACAATGCCATGTCCTGTTCCATACTCAACATTAGCCCGATGGTCATCCAGCAGTTTGAACAATAAGCTTGGACGACACATTTAGTGGCATACTGGTAAGTAACAGACTGGCTGACATAATCACCCATTACAGCAATTTGCTGCAAACCTTTTTTCTGAACTAAGGGTTCCAGTGTTAAAAGTCTAATTACACCCAGCTGGACTTACAGTACTGAAGGTTTTGTTGCTGGAGTAATCGCACTTAATCCCTGAAATTGTACTAGCAAAATAATGCAAAATAGCACTATTAAACAATGGAAAACAAAGGATTTTGTGCTTTTTAGTACTAATTATATTTTTGTACTTTTTCAAGGGTTAAGTGTGATCACTCTAGTATACATAAAAACAACTTTTAAGAGGCAGGAATGAAGAGCAGTCGCTGCTAAGATACTATAAATAATTTAGCTTGGAATATGATAACATGTTAGGATAAAGTTCATGGCACTGTTTATATTTTATTTGTCTTTTCCTATTCCATATTTCTCTTTCATTTTTTCAAGGTCTTGTTTCTTCTTTTCTTTGTCGAGTTTTTGGAAAGCCTGAAAAAGTAATAAAACAATCAATCAATAATCCAGTAAACTTAGGAAATAGGCTTTATAACCTGGTTCCCAGCTATCAATGACTTTGAACAAAGGTTTCAATTCAAGGCTATTTGGGCAAGTTTCTTGACAATTTTGTACTTTTTACTTGATAGCCTCATATTGAAACCTTTGTTAAAAGCAATAAATTGTTATCACAAAGCACAGACTTACTTTGTTGGACTGATAGTATAAGACGACTAAATATCTGTTACAGACGTTAAACCCTGATAAATGGTCGCACGCATTCTTGGCATCAAAGATGTCTTCATATACAACGAATGCTGTCCCTCTGGTATCAGGTGCATTGCCACTAGAAATCAAAACAGAGAAAAAAAGAAAATGAGGCAATATATCTTGCTTTTTCTTAAAACCATATTGTCTGCCTAACAAATTAATTTTTTCCTTCCATAAAATGTTTTTGTGCCAGTGTCATGAGCTTGGTCCTCACTCCATATAGAGTAAAACTAGAGTGGCTCTCAGCTATGCCTTGTGTAACTGATTCACTTTTTTGGTGTATGCACCCACAACTTGATAGAAGCATGCTTAAGCCTGGCTCAAACTAGCATCAGAATTGGAACTTTAAGAGAAGCTTATGACCAGTGCGAACAAATAATCAGTTGGAATTGGAAAGATCAGAAGCATTTATTTTTCTTACAATTCCGATTATGACAGTATGATCCAGTGTGAACCAAAGAATCAGAATTGGAAGGATTTGGTCAATGATAAAGCTCAAGCCCAGGCTATTCAGAGCTCATGTCCAGGCTATTTTAGAACTTATGGGAAAAACAACAAAGGCAAGGGACAAAGTGAGGTTTATGATTCTCCTTTGTTGTTTTGATTCACACTAGATCCTAAGCTTCTTGCAATTATGACTGTGATTATGAATTTTGACTCCAAAACTTACAACACTACAACCAGACTTAAGTGTGTAATAATTCACGAGTGTGAAATGGGCCACACTATGCCATGATTGTATTAGTGCTGTGTTGTCTATAAAAACATTGGAAATTCCTGCCATAACTGTTCATGCCATGACCGTGTTATCACAATCATACAAAATCTACTCTAATTGCTTAACAGTAATGTCTTATCCCATCAAATGCTGAGACATGGCACAGCACAGTATGGCATGGAATTTTTGCTCAGTCATATAAACTTTGCTATATTGTCCTTACACTCTTATCTGTCGTATTGCCCCATATTTTCCAAATATATCGTATAATTCTTCAGCTGTTATCTTGTAAGGAAGATTTCTGTGGAGTCAAAATACGTCGATTAACATACTATCAGTAACACCACGCTACAACGATTTGAGCTTCTCATTGCTTTATTCAAAATCAAGCAAACTGCTTATAGTAACTAACCATATTCCGTTAAAATAGCACCATAATTGCCTTTATTGCTATACAGCCTTACCTTACATATAATATTCTGTTAACTTCGGGCGGCAGGCGAACCTGTTTACAAAATAACACGAAATTTAAGCTTATCAACCAAGAAATCCAAATACATGCTGCTACAGTCTAGAATGAAATATTTGTCAAATAATTTGGAACAGCGATTCGTGTCAAAAATTAAAAAATCTACACCAGTATTCAGACACTTCGAGAATTTGCGATCTTAGCTCATGATCTATAACAATATTTAACTAATATGAAGTAACAACACCAACGAAAATAGAAATTTTTCATACTCACATTCGCCTTTCTTTGACTTTGCATCGCCATCTTGAAATCGTCTGAATGACGTTTGCAATGACTTGTGGGTAAAACACAGGCTTCCCATACGTTACGTTTTTACATATAATAAAAAATTCGAATGAAAATACAAATTTTGAAGAAATTATTACATGTTTATCTTTGAGAAAAGAAATTCCATGAATTGAATTTGATATTTTGCTTATTTGTAAATGGTTTACCAGTGTCTGGAATTTTCACTTCCTGTCCGCATGTTCACTTCCTTTTACTGAAGGCTTCTGGGATAGGAGGAAGGGCAAATGAACATTTCGTCGTCAATAAAATGGCTGCTGTGAACGGAGGAAGTGAAATGACTGACTTAAGCAAGCAACCAACGGCGGGAAGTGAGTCGAAAGATAACAAAATTAGCCTCGAAGAGTCTGAGATTCCCTTGAGCCCTGATCACGCTGCCGAAGAAGCAAGAAAAGAAGAAATTCGAGCTAAAATTCGCACGGTAAGTATCTTGTTTTTAATCGGGACGATCGGCGAGCTACTCGAAGACGAGGAGTCTAAAAATAGAGTGACACGTGTGAAGTATAAATTGGATGGGAAAAATACTTGATTTTGTTAACATCTCGATATTTTATCACAATTTTTAACATAGGAATTTGAAAATTGTACATTAACGTCAAAATTTGCAGGTACCTATTTCGTATTTAAGTTAAGTTTATTCATAAGCTTACCTTAAAAATTCGTAAAGTCAATTTCCAAATTTTAAATTTTTTATTACTGTTGCCAAAATTGATTCAATTAAGAAGTTATCTATTGTATTTTCCTCTAATTGTTATCTTACTGAAGTGAATTTGAAAATAACTTAAAATGCCATTAAATAGCTTGTAAATCATATCTGATGTTGGTGATTCGTATCAAGCTAACTCAAAAATTAACTCTTTTCTTTATAGCTCTCTCATATAGCTTGGATTAAAGCTTGAAAGTTCTAAGAGTTTCTAATTTATCTAAGAGTTTCTAGCTATTTTATCATACTAATAATCTAACATTTAAGGCTGTATTGTGATTTAGATATTTATGACTAATGTCCCTCTACTATATGAGCTAACCAAAAATAGTCATTACTTAATATTGAATTAAACTTTATGAATATGAATCGAAGCGTGGGAATCATATGCCTAAGATGCATTCAAAATTTGAAAAGCATCTATACTTCTATCAAATATAAATTCATATAGATGTTCATGTTAATTAGATATAGGAGTTCAAGTTCAAGTTTTTTGTATTTACACTTCTTTTAATGTTACATGTTTCTCTTATATAATAATATAAACAGTAAAAATAATAGACAGTTAGGATATGTTAGTTGAAAAAATATAAACTTTGGAAGTGTGCGGTAGCCAGAGGAGCAAGGCTTTCGGGCTGGCTACCGCCACTTGTTGATTTTAATAGAGTTGGTGTGAACGGTGACATGGCAGATTAAGAATGGTGACATGGCAGATTAGGGAATGTACATGTACACTCTGAATGCACAGGTCTTGGTGTTTTAGCTATGAGGTTTGATTTATTCATGGCCTTCAGTGTCAAGTTACTTACCGTCATCCAACAGCCGACTTCTGCAATATACTTCACTTGCCACATACAAAAGAATCAAGACTACGTGCATAAAGCTTAGTCATTCGTAACAAAACAAAAGTTTTAGCATGTAGCCTCGTTCTAAATCGTTTGTGTGAGGCGGGTGAAGCATATCTCGGAACTGGACTACTATGGTCACACGCTTCCCATTATCTTACCAACCACTGACTGATCACTGTCTTATTGTCCACTTACTGACCATTAATAGACCTCTTTACTTTCGTACATTTTCACACACTATGAAATGGGACAACAAACAATGAAGGTAAAGAGGTCTATTGACCACTTATTGACCTCTTGCCAACCACTTACCAACCACTTGCCAACCACTGACCAAACACTTACCAATCACTTGCCAACCACTATCAATCACTTGCCAACCACTTATCAACCATTTACTGACCACTTACCAACCACATGCCAACAACTTATTAACCACTTGCCAACCACTTGCCAACCACTTAGCATCCACTTACCAACCATTTACCAACCACTTACTAACCACTTTCCAGCCACTTACCAGCCACTTACCAACCACTTACCAACCACTTACCAATCACTTACCAATCACTTACCAACCATTTACCAGCCACTACCAACCATTTAATACCACAAGATGCAGTTTATTCACCACCACCATAATTTTTGACTCTCTTTTCAACTCTATTCTCAGATAGAGGAAGAAGTTGTAACATTACGGCAGGCTTTAAACAGAAAAGAGAATCAATTAGCTGCCTTGAAAAAGGAACTTGGAATAACAGCATGGTCACAGTTAAGGGAAGGTATTGGCAACACATACCAAGGGGTGCAGCAATCCCAGATGTAAGTAGACTTAGCCTGTGAACAGGCTCAGGGGGATTGGGGAGGGGAGGGGGAGCCCTTCCACCTCCCCTCCCCTCCCCTCACCTCCCCTCCTCTCCCTCCCCTCACCTCCCCTCCTCTCCCTCCCCAATCCCCCTGAGCCTGTTCACAAGCTAAAGTAGACTTGTATGTCCAGTCTTATGAACCCAGGTAAACAAAGATGTAATGATTTGCAGGAGTTGAAGCACTAAAATATAAGATGTTACAAGGCCATACGTAACTAGGCTATCCTTGCTCCAGTATCCATTATAATGTTTTATAGTGGAAGCCCAGTTATTATTGGTGTTGGACATATTGCATGGCTGGTCCAATATTGAATATACTTTTGCTGGGTCAAAAAGTGACTGTGAATATAAGGCAGGGTTTCAATGTGCTCAAATGCTCTTGAAACAATTGAATTATCTGTGCATACCGTGATAAATAATTCAATGTGGACTGTTTTATAATGCATGCATCTTGTATATTTAGATACCAAAAGACCTCGGAGTCACTGAAGAATATTAATGACAAGATTGTTCATTCAGAAGCGTAAGTGTAATATTAGTCAAGAGTGATTTAGCAAACACGACACCATGTGAAAAAGGTGCCATATAGGTTGACAAATTTTGTTTGAATCACCATTGACGTTGCTGACGTCAAGAATTAACTACCTTTAGACTAGCAATAACTGATATGTCTTTGTACAATGCAGATATAACAAGCTGAGTTCTGGAGCTTCTGCTACTAAAGGTGCCTTGGCTGATGCAGGAGGAAAAACTGTTGAAGCAATGAAAAGTGCTGGTAGTGCTACTTCTAAGAAACTAGGAGAAATTAGGTAAGATTATCAATTCTTTAATATTAATTATAAAATAATATTGGGATAGTACATGCGCTCTGACTGGCCAAAAACCATGTTCAATGAGAGTATCGAACACACTCGTGTCACTTTTTTAGAATTTTTTGTAAATTTGTGCACTTGTTATTTTATAAAAAAAGCCTACAGGTCGTGCTTCCACTATGCTCTCTCATGTTCTCCCAACATCATGAATGTTTTGATCAGGCTATCAAACATGGAAAACAGTTTTTTATTTCTTAAAGCTTTACTTTGCCAGTATAAGGAGCATAGTTTTATGATTGACATACAGTATTATTTTATTGTGAATTAATATTCTTCCTTACTATTCTTCTTCAGAGATTCAGACATGTTTCAGTCCATTGAAAGTAAAGTTCTGTCAGCATCAGCATCAATAAAGGTATCTTAATTCTTTTCACAATTGGTGATAAATGGTACACAATAATATTATGGTGCTACAGGGCTTGCCCTTGCTCAAACAGTGCTTATCTATCCCTGACTGTTTTAATAGCTATTCTTGTATAATTTTGACACATTTAAGTTGAATATGGTCGTCACTAGTATGGCATAGCGATGTCTTGCATTTGTTTTTCAAGTCTTTCATTTTAATTTGCAAAGCACATCCATTGATTTGAAGATTCCAAAATGAAAATGTCCTAAATGTGCTAAAGTGGTTCAAAATGTGCTAGTGGATTTTCTCTAAGCCTCAATATCAATGCCCACCTATTTGAATAAAATTTGAAGGGTTCAATGTGGAAATGGCCTAAGTGACTTTTTGATAATATTTTTTCAGTGGTATAAAATGGTAAATCAAAAAATCAACTTTCCTATGCTGGAAAAATTAATCTCAGGACATCCATCAAAAAGTCACTTAGGTCATTTTCACAGTGAACCCTTCAAATACTAAGATCAAGAGGGAGAAATTACAAGATATTTGCTCTGTTTTTGCTTCAAAAGAATGATCTTCAAGCTGCTAAATATTTCATTAGTAGAGAAAAAAAACAAGAAAAGACAATTTGCGTAGATACAACAACTTTCACAGGCCAGTGTTCAGTAAGACTGTGATGAATTTCAGGCTTTCTTGAAGTGTATTATCCCAGTTATCCCCAAAACAGCACCAGAGACATTAATATTTATGCTTCAAAAGCCCATCAGTACCAGTTTGAACCAGTTTGGACCAATTGGGTGAAAAAACTTGAACAATTCCAATTTGAAAAAAAAACATGAAAAATTGTTCACAGGCTCACTTGGGATGTTCTCAAATTTGGAACCTTCATTTATAATGGAACTCTATATACAAATTCTATGCATAACAGTCTTCTTCATCGCCACATACATGTACATATATAAGTGATGATGTTTGTCTCCTGGGTGCATTTACAATTCTTGTGTGATTGTTTTACCAAGGTAGTAAAATGATAATGACGTTGTTATCAATAGAGAATATTTTTCAAAGTTTTTTAATCAAAAAATCAACCAAACTCATTGTGGATTAAGCTTAGTTAGATTTTAATGCATTTTTTAGTCTTATGGTAATTTAAACTTATAAAAATATTATAAAGTTGGGAAGATAAAAGTCATAAAATTCACATTAAACAAAGAGACCATATATACTAATAAAACCCGTGAAACTAGTGGATTGATGTCTGCGAGATGTGCTTGGCACTAAAGGTTATTTTTAGTAACAAGAAGTTGACGCCATCATGTGCAAAAGCAATGAAATTTGATTGCCAGAGGAGAAATGGTTTGTATCCACATGTGCGTAAAAATCAAATTCCATTGCATCACCGTCCTGTCACTAAAAATAAACTTAAGTTTCATTCTCTTAGTAATATGGTCTCCTGATAAAAATAATGATTATTAATCGAGCTCCACCAAGAATCTTGACTATATCTGCTTTAAATCCCTCTTCATTCTGTGTTTGGTTGTCTGTCTTTCTGTTCAACAAATCTGCAGTAGCTTCTTGGACTTAGGAAAACGTGTTCACCAGAACAAAGGTTAGTTTCCTATACAGTCATTCTTGTTGTTGGGATCCCTGTGCTCCCTCCCTCAATTGTCTATGGGGAGGGAACACAGGGATCCCAGCACTAAGATGACTGCATTGGAGACTAAATTGGAGGCCTTGGTTGCACAAAGAGTGCATAGCACTACATTGCAGTGTTGGATCAAGGTCCCTATCCAGTGGATAGATTTATTGGATATCAACATCTATTTATTGGGTAAGGATTAATTGATTACTATTCACTCTTTGCGCAACTAGGCCTAATGTTTAACACTTCTCTAATTTCTTCACTTCTTCTGTTCTCTTCTAGTTTAAGATGCTTGGCTGGTCAGGAAAGAATGAGAAAAAAGAGTATAAGGGTGGAAGCGCACCCTCTACTCCTGATAACGACAACCCTTAATGACTAAACCAGACCTGTATAGCAGCCCAAAGGGGAGGGTGAGAAGGAGGAAGACCTCCCCTCCCCATTTAGCTGCTATACAGGCAACTAAACCATACTTAATAATAGAATAAGCTATTTTGTGATGTGTAGTTACTGTACATATTCTGTAAACTTAGCAGTGCCTGATCATATGAGTTACACTGCTTAAATAATACATACAATAATATTTTCTAAACAAGGCTTTAAACATTCTTTTGAACTATATTTCTTTCCAATCTGTGTTACATTTTTGGTTCGCAATCATTCCCTGGAGAGTGTGTTGAACAAAAGACATGTGAAGACATGTTGGTAGTTTTGATCTTGACTTTCTTTTGTCAAGACCACCAATGTCTGCCATGTCTTTGTTCAATTCACTTTCATGGGAATGTTTGGATCAAGAATACAGTGACAATTTAGATTGAAATTGAAAATAGTCCATGAATAAAATGGCTATCCTGCAATCAGGTTTTTGTCATCTTTCTCACAAAAGCTTCCCCTTTTGAGCTTTCAGGAGATTTAAAATCCCTCTGCTCGGGTATAAAACGGGTTAACTCATATATAAACTTTTAAATAACATACTTCCATGTAACCAGTCATTCCTAGCTTGTACAGAAGCCCACGAGGAAAGAGGATAAAGTGATACATTCCTAAAATAAACATTTTGAAAACAAAAATTCTCCCATTCCTATCGCCCTCATTTTTTGGACCTTCTTTCTTAATACAATATTAAGCAAAAGCTATAAAATCCTTGTAAAACGTTTGATATACAATTGCAATAAATAAATCAATGTTTTATGTCGATTTTGTGTTCGTGTAAATTTCTGCGTGTTGGCATTATTCGTTTGTGTTCGTGTCATTCGTGTATGTGAAATTCGTGAAAGTTCCTGTTCGCTTATTTTCGTGAGATTCGTGCGCATGCGTTGTTGGTGATTTCCCTCTCCCTTACACACGGTGTAACATTTCTTGAAACATTTGCTGAAACGTCGCGCGCAACACAATATTGCAGCGTGTGTCCACCCATTTGAATGTTTCGCGAAACGTTGCGCGCAATAGCCGTAGAAGTAACTGTCCAGAACTGTTGCGCGCAACATTGCACGAGATGTTTCAGTGGTGGACACACGGTGCAACCGTGTTGCGCGCGGTGTTTCAGCAAATGTTTCGGGAAAAGTTGCACCGTGTGTCCGGGCCTTTAGAAAGCCTGATAGTTGGGCTGTATACGTTTGTTAGGTTTCGTGCAACTTTTACGTGTCTATGAAAATAATCTTTCACGTACGCGCGCGTGAACACATTTCCAGATATCTAGCCATTGTTACTGCTATTTCTGTTGTTACTGTGCACATTTGCTTTGCCTTTTCCTTGTTTGACCACAAGAAGCCCAAGCTCAATATATGCATATTTATAGTAAATGTATGTAGCGATAAATCATCCTTTCTTTTTTCAACATTTTACAATAATCATGACTTTTTTGGCATCTCTTATGTTTGCCGCTTTTGCTCTTTAACGGTCCGGACACACGATACAACGTTTTCTGCAACATTGCGCGCAACACAGTTGCACCGTGTGTCCACCCCTACAATGTTGCGCGCAACACAGTTACACCGTGTGTCCACCTCTGCAATGTTGCGCGCAACACAGTTACACCGTGTGTCCACCCCTACAATGTTGCGCGCAACGTTGGACGAAAGGTTGCAGAAGTAGAACTCCATCCTAAACTTGCAACTATTGCGCTCAACATTGTAGGGGTGGACACATGGTGCAACTGTGTTGCGCGCGATGTTGCAGAAAAGTTGCATCGTGTTTCCGATCTTCAATGTTACTATGAACGTTTTCCTTTCATATTGTAAACTTAGTTATTCTTCGTCTCAGGAAAAAGTGGTTGGGCCAAAACATGACAGCATTGAGCAAGCAGAAGGTACAGCTCAAGCTACAACGACAACTGAAGAGACGGTCACTAAAGAGCCTACTTCACAGGGCCCTCCAGCGGTTTAAAGTTTTTTTCACAATTGACGTGGTCCCCCAGACCCGTAAAAATCTTACAGAATTTAGCAGTTTTCCAAAATAACATTTTATGAAAGTTAACATGAATTTTGCAACGTAATTTTGAATGGCTAGCTTGATTAAATTGTAAAAGTGATCAATAACTTTTCAGGGGTTGTATTGTCGTTTGTGCGTTTGTTTGTCATTTGTAGCTCTGTCTGTTTGTTTGTTTATTTGTTTGTTTGTTTGTTTGTTTTGTTTGTTTGTTTGTTTGTTTGTTACTATCGTTGAATTCTTTGGCTGTAGTTCGTTTATTGTCGATTGTTCTCGTTTATTGTCAATTGTCGCGGATAATGAAATTCCGTCTCCTTGTTACGCTATTATAACGAACACTCTCATTTAGACTAGCGCAGATTTTAATAAGGCTGGAACCATGAATACTCTTTGACTAGTCAGTGCTATAGCAATGGGATTATCAATAATAAAAATAAGAAATGTTTATTGCTGTTATAGTTTTTTCTGCTTCTTTTTTTTTTTCTTCTTTTTTTTTATTTGTAAACGGCAACCGTTCAATTATTTCCTTACTTAATTACAGCGTCTTTTGTTTTTGATTTTCGCTATCTCCACATATATTATTTTTATCCCACACCATAGAAAATACAGCCATGCAATCAGAAAATAGGAAAGCCGTTGTATATTTGGTGGTATTCAACTGTCTCTTCCCATGAGGCATTGCGGTAAATGGCTGTATTTTCTATGGCGTGGGATAAAATAGTTATACAATGGTTTCTCGTGACATACTGCGTCACTTGTATTTTCTTCGTATAAACACTCACTTAAAGGTTTGTGTATATACTAGAAAATACAAGTGACTCGTGGGATATTCCATGGTATTACACTCGAAATCATTGTATAACTAGTACATGTGCATCGTCGGGATTAATCAGAAATATCGCACGATTCCTTGTCTTTGTCATAGATATTCCATGATTCCTTATAAATATCCCATCATGCCTTTATTCAGTTGTCATAAATATCCCAAGATGCCTTGGTTCAGTTGTCATTTTCATCCCATGATGCCTTGGTACAGCAATCGTTGATTACCCACAATGCCTCGATAGTTGATGCCATTATTGTTCCCATAATGCCTTGAGCTTATCAGGATTTTATGGTTTTCATTTTTATCCCATAATGCTTTTGTGCACTGGAAATCCCATGATTCCTTGCTGGTCATTGTCACGTGACCACTTTTGCATCTGATAGTTCTTCGAGTTGTCTTAGTTTTCCCTCAATAATTTCCTTACTTTTTCTACGCCAAACGCACCTAAAACCCTTCCCTGACTATATGGCGCATGTCGAGTTAAATCTCTTGGCAAAGTTACGTTACCACGTCGTATTTTGTAAAGGTCTCAAAATGTCACTTCTTGGCGTCCACTGACATTTTTACAGTAATGTCACTTCTTTACAACTTTAAAGTTGTCTTCGTCATGAAAATAAGACCAAAAACTGGGTAGCCTTTTGTAGTACCGTTGTCTTTTTGACATGGCCGTTTCTCCTCAGTGCAACGTACCAGCCAACTTTACGGTAACGATGAGACACGAAGGAATGGTAAAAATTCTCTTCTTGTCGCTCTTCAAAAACGCAGTCTTTGTTATAAAGTCTCTGGGAAATCAAAGAAACAATCAGTGGTGAGTTGAATGATACAAAAACGTTAAAAAGTGAACTTACTATGGAAAACCATGAGATTTTTTAAGCGACAAACTCAAAGGCGGTATTACATGAAGCATAGCCTGCGTTTCTGGCGTTCTGCGGTTTTGCAGACCGCCAGCAACGCAGGCTACATGAAGCAATTTTTTTGCAACCGAGTCTCGCAATAGTATGGCGTTTATTCGGGTTAGTGTGAAAGTAGTCTCAGCTGCCTAAAAATCATCTCCATGCATTATTTCTGGAAAGGATTTGAAAAGCATCAATAACTTTCCAGCCTTTTTCTCAGCCATTTTGCTTTGGTTCTTTGATTATATATCTTACAAGCTTACCGAGCTATACAGAGCACCATGTTGATCGATCGCTAAATATTGTTTAGAGATCAAGCCTTTAATGACTATCAGACCCATACCAACGGACTGGAACTCGAGTTTTGCTAAAAATATAAACAATATTTCAATAATATCTAAATCGATGATTATCATTCAAATGTTGCCTGTGCAGCCGATTTCGAGGGGGAGGGGGTGGGGAGGAGCGACTGAGGCAGGCTGTTTAGCGTTCATATGATTTGGATCGAACAGGGTAGGGAGTAGTCTCCCAAGCAGCCGTTTCTTGGGGAGGGAACCTGGTGACCGATACAAAAACCGAACGGCTGCTGAAGTGCCTATTAAGTAGGGAGCGCAAATCGGGGTGCGCACTTAATCAATCTTGTACCACAGGGTACCCGCAAAAGGAAGAACCATTTTTCATCCCATAGGGAGTACTCACAAAAATCAACATGTGAGTTGAGCGATGTATGCAAAACATTTAATGTAGAGGTAGTGCATGAGTGTGAGTGCCAGCAGAAGAATAGCCACTATATAATGCGGATCTGCTAAAGAAGATTATTTATTTATTAGTTTTGTTTATTTATATTTATACTTACAGTATGCGTCGTTATAGTACGTGGTCCCTCCAACTGATCCATCTTTGTTGATCTTTAAGATGAAGCCATTCTTGCAGTACATCAAGCCTCGTCGACGGTATGTGATTTTTATTCCTCTTCGCGCCATTTTTAGAAACGTAAGAACCTGTCGAATAGAAATATTAGAGTGACGCTCTCGACCAATCAGAGAGCGCGTAGTATACCAATTAGTATACCGCGACGACACTAATGAAAAACATCTGCGCATGCGTGCATATTGCCATGTTTTCTTAAGAAATGTGTGTTTCAGTTTGAAATGAAACGCTCGTGTTCTCGGTGTATACATAAAATTTCTCTTGTATACTTTTGTGAGACAAAGATATTGCATTAATGAAGACATTATGTGAATACTGGCCCTATGTTTCCAGAATTGACCTTAAGTTTTGACATCAGTTTGTGAAAGCCATTGTGAAAGGCAAGCGCGAAAGCGAAATTTGCAGAAGTTTACAAAAGCACAAAGATGTGACTACGAGCATGCGCAGACGTTTTTCACTTGTGTCCACCGCGACGACATAGCGGAAAAACAGCTAAGCGGATGGTCTTTTTTTTTTCATAAACTGATAATGAAGCATGAAAAACAGTAACTGCTACACTTTTACTGGCTTAGTAAAAACGTTTTACAAAACCTTGTGACGTTACAGTAAAACTTCATGGGGATATTTATCAAAACAATGATTTTTCTGCTGATCAAAATGCCACCTCTCCAAAGTACAAGGCGTTATATCTCAAAATCGTATTCACTAATTGTTGTCACATTTGATATTTTGTTCTTTGTGTCTAAAACGGCTTGTATGCAAAATATTGAGCTTAAAATTAAATTCTATGGTGCCCTTATAATGTTAGAAAGTGCTTATTTTCGATAGATATTTATAGTTAGTCATAATAAAGAATTATATATGTATCGTACAAATCTAATCTGGCAAGGACATCTAATGCCACACCCTATAAACATGCAAGTGTTTGATCGGCAAACACTTGTGAGTTAGGAATTTTCCCACAGGAAATACGCATAAATAGGGTGCTAGTTGGATGCTCTTGTTAGATAGATATTTAGATGGATTAGTGGATTGTTTTCTAAAGATCTTCAATAAAGTCGAAACACCGGTACCAGAGCTAGTCCCCTTCTTACAAAACCGACCCGGCAACAATAATAAGAGGCTATTAAACGTTTTTCCGCCCTGTCCACCGCGCGTGACGCGATATGAAAGGGGTCGTCGCGCGCGCTAACGAATTTTGTTCAAATCACTGTTGGCGTTGCCGCCGTCAAGAAGAGGACGCGAAAACAAGAAATCGCGTCGTTGTTACAGTAGTGTCACGCAAGGAATAAACGTGATATCTTCTTCATCTCTCGTCTCGTCATGTTTGCTAAATCACTTTATTTTGTAATGAAACAATTAATGATATTGTGATGTGAAGCCATGAAAAGGTGTTTGAGAGTGATAATGGGTTTACCTCTGGCTGCCCTTCGGCCCAGGGGGAGGGGGGGTACTCCCTAAAAATTTACCATGCGCGCTGAATCTCTGGACCTGTTCCAGGAAAAAGGGCAATAACCAAGTTTTCAATTGATAAATATTTCGTACCTTTTTTGGACTTCCATAGGGTATTCTTGTAGGAAACATTAAACTGACTTGGTTCTGTTTTGCACAAGCAGAACAAGGACACACACTTCGCTTGGCGCGACCAAGTTTCGTCGTTGTTTGGAGATCTGCTTTGTTAGCTTCGTTTTGTGTTGGTGAAGATGTCTTGTACAGTGTCGACGTTGATATGAGATAAATGACAGTACATAACCAAAGAACGACGCTCAAGATTGTCTGGAAAAGAAAGCGAAGATGTTAAAGTGGATTAGTCTGACCATATTGAGTAAACCGACAAATACACGCGCCATGTACAGTCATTCTCAAAAATGTTGTCCAGATGAAAAGACGTTTAGTAGTTAATAAACTCATTTGCATATATCTGATTTTCAATTTTCTCGCAGAAATTTCAAATCAAAATACCAAAGTACATTGCATAGTTATTATATATTGTGTATAATGGAATTTAGTATTCACCAACAGAAGGGCTATTACAAATCCTGCATTCTGATTGGCTCCCTAATTACCTCGGGCTATTGGTGATAGCCCGAGTTGAGAGGAAGCGCGAGTAATAATATCAATAAAACATTTTTCTCTCTTTGTTTTGTTTAGTCTCATCCACCTTTGATCCAATATGTTGGTGAATACTAAAACAATTAGACCTCTCGGCCTCATGGACTACGAGTTTGAATAGCCCATTCGGCCTACGGCCTCATGGGCTATTGACTCGTAGTCCATTCGGCCTCGAGGTCTAATTGTTAAGTATGAGAATGTGATATAGCAAATGTGTTTATTAATGACTAAACGTCTTTCATCTGGACAACCTTTTGACAATGACTGTACCAATAAAAAAGTTTTGTCACGTACCAAATAAGGAAGGAAAATACATTGCTAAATATTTGATATCATTTTTTTTTGTGATCAAATACAAAGCAAACCAAAGACTTTGATATAAATAGCCTGCGTTGCTGGCGGTCTGCGGTTTTTGGGCTGAGGAAGAAATGAAAGTCTTTCATTTCTTCCTTCGCCCAAAAACCGCAGACGCCAGCAACGCAGGCTATGATATAAAGTACATGACGTCATATGCAAACACCAAAAATATGGTTTAAATTATAAAAAAAGCTACTTCAGCAAACTTGAGCTCCAGCTGGCATGCCAATATTGTCCCGTGGTTTGGCACTACATGTATCGAAATTTAGCCCAGCCTTACTGATTTTCAACCGACAACATTTTCAAAATAGATGTATTTTTAAGTAAATATGTCAAATTAGCAGATTTTCCTGCAAGGCCAGGCAAACTGAACTAAAGCGCACCCCAATGTTGTACAATTTTCTCTGTTTATCCACTAAAAGAAAAATGTTACTCGATATTTTGGCTGCTTTCTCCCGCAAGAGAAGGTTAATTATAAAATTGAAAATCTGATCTGGAAAGTGTTGAAATTTTGTCCGAATTTACCCGATTAGCTCGGTCTAAAGGCCGGCACACACTAGGCGTCAGGTCGCTACGACATGACGCGGCGACACGTCGCTTCGTGTGCACTGTGCAGGGACGAAGCCACTTTTACTAATTTTGTCGCTGCGATCGTACGCACGAGTTTGAATTCGTGCTGACGTGTTGCAGCGAAAAAATTCTGTCGCGGCGACAAGATTTTTCACAGAAATTCCACAGTACACACGAGGGGAATTGTCACCGCGACGTGTCCCCGCGTCGTGTCGCAGCGACCTGACGCCTAGTGTGTGCCGCCCTTAAAGGCGTGTACGAGCCAAAAAGAACACTTGTGCTTGCATCTGCGCTCGATCTTGAATCCAACAAAACATTCATTAATCTCTGTCCTCAAATTTTCTTAGCATGCGAAATCTCTTCTTTCCTACCATGCATTCTGATATCTCTGTCTCTTCAATCCAATAATATTTTTTCGGTTTTATCGAATTTAAACGATTTATACAATATGCGCCGTTCAAAGTGCCATTAACTTTCGGTTTGTAACATAATGTTTTGATTTGCCACCGTACTCATGCATTGTCTAATAAAAGACTCAAAACTTAACAGCAAGTTACACGAATTAATTAGAATTACCCGCTAGGATTGGCAAAAACTAAGTGCCTGCAGAGCGTGAAAACCAATAACTCTAGATCTTACAGACTACGAGTACACTATTCGAATTAAAATCACATCTTTTTGTTGCATTAAGCCTTCTGTCCATACTAAAATGACGTTTCTACTGGTCTAAGACAACACTGCTTCCGTACACAGATATAGGAAGAAAAAAGTGGTATTGTAGTGATATTCATTGTGGACGTAGTATCAGTCTTGGATCAGTCATGTAAAATAATTGCGAATTCATACCTGATAGTTCATTTCGTTAAACGACGACTTTAACTCCAGAGCGCGGGACAGCCGACCTAGTCAACGTTCTCAAGCCTTTGAGTGTTTTTTACGACGATCAACAAAAACACGACCAACTTTGAGGAAGCTGATCCACTCAAACCTGTGCGTGCGATTTCAATATGATCTATTCCTCCGATCCAGGGACGCAGGACAACCGACCTGGACAGCATTTAAGAGCTTTTGGGCCTTTTATCGACAATTTGTCTTTACGTAGGAAGTCGCTTGTTGGTTTTTGTAATGCTTTAAAGCAATGCGTGGGATGGAATAACGATCCACCACCGTCCAGCTAATTCGGGTGCACATTGTGCTCTTTCTTAATCCTACTTCACACCTTGTTCGCTGTGATTCTTGAAAGCCTCAATTAGAGTTATAGTCTTACCTTTTGTTTCCAAATCCTGTCGGTAAATGTGTTTTGTGTCAATAAAGGCTCTATATTATCAACGAATTGTAAAGCGTCTATTTTCGGGTTTTGTCTCGCCTCATCTGAGCGTGCCAACAGTTTAGGGCCTGTTTTTGTATGATCCTCGTTCGTTGTCTCAAAAACTTCTCGGAATGTGTCAAGGATTAAAATTTAAGAGACCTATAATATTTAGCTTAGAGTGGTTTTCATTTGACCGTGAAGGAAAAGACAAACTAATAGTTGGTAGTAGACTCTAAAGCCATTGTTTTCTTTTGTTTCTTATCAACTACTACAAACTAAATATCATTTTTTCTTTCACGGTCAAATGAAAATCACTCTAAGACTGCACAGGAATAGAAAGCTCTAGCCAAAATCCATGCTATTTCAGGAACCCAACGACAACCTTTTGAAATGTGAGTTTTTTGTGGCTATCAAATTCACCCGATGTTGTCAGCTGTTCCAGGAGGTTTCACAACTTCCGTGATACCTTTTCCCATCTTTTGCGTGCTCATTGCTATCATGTTTGTTGGTTTTTCCAAAATTAGCTAATTACCGTAATAATTCAATATGCAATCTCGAGCCCTCCCCCTGGTTGTTTTATTGATTGACTCATTTTCCATCAGGGCTAAATCGGGAAATAAACGTACAAACTCTCCGACAAGGATCTCAAATATTTACTTAGAGGAATAGTCATCTATGCCTACCAATAATAGATCAATGGCACAAACGTCTAATATCGAAGTGTAAACGATTTTAGGAAGCACTGGTGTCAACAGTGCAATTAACACTAGTTAGAATAGCCTAGTACACTAAAGGATTCTTTTTGATTCGCCGCTCGATTGTATAAATTCTGTTCACACTTTGGGATCCAAAAGAAGGGATTTGATTTTGAATAGTTGGAATTTTTCAGCTATCATTCAGATCAGGCTCAAGTACCATGCTAATCCGAAAAGATTTGAAACGCATCGATTTGTCTAGCCTAGATTAGTCACGGATACCTGGCGAAAACGTGAACAAAACGATGCATTTTCAGTCATCTAGGTGAGGGTGCATACATAGTTGCAAAAGCAAAAGCAGTAAAGAACTATCAAAAGTATCTTCTTCCTTACTAGTCCTTATGAAATCGTGAGTGGAAGGTGAAATATAAGTTGCTTGTTAACTTGAAAAAGCGCTACTGATTTCTCACATTAGTTTAGTTTTCACTTTCGCGTTTTCAGTCAAGAATTGATAAAGTAATTTATAAGACGAGGTCAATGTAAGCCCACAAATGCGAGAACTAATAAAGACCACATATTTCCCGTGCTTATATGGCAATGCAAAAACACACACAAAACAGTTTGGTATTCAATATATGTAAGTGTATTTTACTCAGGATATCCGACACTTCTTCCAAACCGCTTCCTAGAGAACAAAGGATGACTCACCGTGTCGGACTCAATTTGACCACACTTCCCATAATCCTCTGTAAGCTTCGTGAAATTTTTTTCACGAATTCGTAGGTAAAATCGCAAAGCCGAAATTTGTCGTGCAATGATCAATTTACTAGAATTATCTAGAGCTACAAGTCGTATTTAAATGATAGATAGTGTAGCTGGCTTTTAATCATTACTGAATCGAAAGATAAATTAAGAAGTGGCAGTCGCCATTTTGGAAGAACACTTAAGAATTGACGCTAACAGTAATCTTTTGTTGACTTCAGTTCGATCCCAAATACCTCGAATTATCTAAGCCTTAGTCATTCATGTGCCCACTAGAGATCGATTGGTTGTTTGATAAATGCAATTTGTGAAGAGCTATTATGAAAATGGTTCAGGCACATTAGCACACAGTGTTTTTGTTAGTAAACATGAAGATGTTTGGGTTGGCTGTGCCTCACGAACACGATTTACACTTACTACAAAATGAATCCGAAAGTGAGCATGCAGTCTTCCACGTTCCATGTGTCTCAGCCACTCACAAAATAGGTATATGGCCTTGAAAAATGACTCTCTTAAGCCTAAAAAGACAAAGGAACAGAAATTGTTTACGGCATCAAATGTTGAATGCCCTTGTTCCGGTTGTAAATCTAACTAAATCTAACTGAATCTTCAAATCCACCTTGTTAAAGTATCTAGCAAAACATTAAGTGTGTGGGTTCCATTATACCCCGCTCAAATTAATCATTTCAAGTTGTTTTGCCGACTACAATAAGTGCTCGAATCAAAACATTTTAAGGTGCCTGGCCCATTTCAAAATTGACCAATGGCGCGTCTGGCGCTCCAACACCAAATATTTCACGTTCTTGTACAATTTTAACGCGGCAATAATAAAGTTAAAATCCTATGACAGGGTCTAGATGGGAGTATCCGTATATCGATTGTTAGTTAAAGATTTTTAATGAATATTGGTTGTCATTTCGTTAAAGTTCATTGTCGGTACGGTCAGTACATTTTGAGCCAGTTTTTTTCGGTAGTCGGTTAACCCCATCCAGACAACCAGACCCTGCTACGATTTTATCATATATTTGTATTATTATTATATTGTTGTCTTCTTCTTCTTTTTTTTTTTAATTCTGGAACCTTCTGTTTTAATATATCAATGA